>AWOL01S0084386.1:0-13332 GCA_000715115.1 Nicotiana otophora | reverse complement strand
GATCACTTGAAATTGCAAAACAAGGTAAGTGTCGTGGTTAACCTTGACTTGAGGGAATAAAACCCTTGAATTATTTGTTAAGTGAATTTCATAAGTAATAACGTATAGGCGAGGTGACNGACAATCCGATGTCGGAATTCGATAATTTTAGTATGGTTGAACTCGTATCGGAACGGGTGTCCGGATTTCGTGATTCCAAAAAATTGGCCCCACGTTGACTTTTGTTGACTTTTCCGAAAATAACTTAAATTAAGTCTCTTTCGAATTGTGAATAATTTCTAAAGCTCAAATTGAATTGTTGGTAAATAATTTGCTAGGTTTGATTGGTTTGGAGGATAATTCGAAAGAAAAAGTCGTGGTCGAGTGATCACTTGAAATTGCAAAACAAGGTAAGTGTCGTGGTTAACCTTGACTTGAGGGAATAAAACCCTTGAATTATTTGTTAAGTGAATTTCATAAGTAATAACGTATAGGCGAGGTGACGAGTGCCTATACGTCGTCAAATTGATTGTTTGCATAATTATCTGAAAATCATAAATTATTTTAAATCATGAATTAATTATTTTAATAATTATTTCTCTCATATTCCTTGTCCAATATTATGTCTTGAATTCATGATATAATTGCTACATACTTATTTGACTTATGTGTCTTAATTGCTACTTAACAATTAGCTAAATATTAAATTGCCTATATTCTCCTTGATTTTCACAATTAATTTCTACTTGTCATTACTTGTTTCCTAAATAAATCATAATCATTATATGCCTAATAATTTCCTATTGAATGTGGTATTTATTGAAATATTTTTACATTTAAGAGTTGTTTAATTATATTGATGGAGCGGGTTGCACGTCTGTAACGACCCGGCATGTCGTTTTGACTATTGCAATCCCGTTCCCCCATTTACTGCTCAAATTGTGATTTACGGTTGATATTTGGATTGCCGGGGTAATTGGTTCGGGTCCGGTGAGGTTTTGGAATGATTTAGAACACTTAGTTCCAAGGTTTAGAATTTAAGTTGAAAAGATTGACCGGACGTTGACTTATGTGTAACGACTCCGGAGAATTTTGCTAAGAAAATTAAGGTTTTGTGGTGCCGAGGTATTTTGAACAATGCACCGATGTGTAAAGAAAAATTTTTACCGGAAAAAGGGTTATTTCTGCGACCACTATGGTCGTAGAGTGGATCAGGAGAAGGGCAAGATTTGAGAAAAATCTGCGATGCATTATGAGACCGCAGACCTGTTCTGCGGTGCATTATGCGACCGCATAACAGGTATGCGGGCCGCATAATGACCGCAGACCCGGTCAGTCACACCCAGTTTTGGAGGACAACTTATGCGGCCGATATGCGGACCGCATATGTGTTATGCGATTGCATAACTGCGTCAGGGCTTTCATTTTCTAATTTTTGACCCGACCCAACTTCGATTTATATCCCTTGAAGCTCATTTTTGAGCCAAAATGTGATATTTTAGAGTGAGGTGAGAGCATTTTAGAGAGAGAAAATGAAGACTCAATGGTGTACAAAAATAAAATGACAGACACATGTTCACATTTTCAGACCTCCCAACAGGGATAAACATATAAGTGGGTCATAATTTTACGAAGCTCACCCTTAGGCGGAGCATAATAGGAGGACTCACCTCAATATTCAGAACCGAATCAAATTACGGGAAAATATCATTTTATAACAAAATCAGAATCGTACCTGTAATGCCACCATCTGGTGTATTGGCCTCAGCCAAACCATAGCGATTATATCAACGGGTCGGGCCTCCACCTCTTAGGAGCCCACTACCCGCCTGTCCTCCACATCTAGCTAACTGTGCACATGGAGTATCAACTAGAATAAAGCTTGTAGCTGGAGTGTTCTGATGAAATCCACCCCTCCCAAGTCTGGGACAATCTCTCATGATGTGCCTAGTATCACCACACTCATAACAACCCCTCTGAGGTCGCGGCTGCTCGTACTGAGTTTGTGCCGGATAACTGGAATAATCACTATAAGAATCTCGTGTCGATGGTGCACTATAAACTGGAGCATCCCGAGTAATCTGATGTGCAGATTGAGTTGACTGAATGCTCGAGCCTCCACTATAATGGGTCCTAGCTGAAGAGTAAAATCCACTGAACCCTCCAGATCTTCGAGACCTTTTGGCCTCCTTAAACTCCCTTTCCTCACCTATAACACCCTCAATCTTCCTTGCAATCTCCACTACTTGTTAAAATAGAGTATCAGTTTGCAACTCTCGAGCCATGCATATTTTAATATCATAATCGAGCCCCTCAATGAATATGCGGACCCGCTCTCTGATTGTAGGAACCAAGATCGGTGCATGACGGGCTAACTCATTGAACCTGATAGCATACTCTGACACTGTCATAGTGCCCTGACGCAACCGTTCAAACTCCGTGCGCCACACATCTCGGAGAGTCTGGGGAACAAACTCTTTCAAGAATATTTTCGCAAAATTGAGCCGAAGTTGGTGGTGTTGCACCGGCTGGTCTACCTTCTTCATAGATTTTCCACCACTGATATGTTGCGCCTGACAGTTGAAATGTATTAAAGGCAACTCCGCTCACTTCCACAATACCCATGGTGCGGAGAATACAGTGATAATTTTCTAGAAATCCTTGGGCATCGTCTGTAGTTGTGCCACTGAAAGTGGGTGAACTATACCTTTTAAACCTTTCAAGTCACTTTTGTTCTTCTTCTGATGCCTCTGGCCTGACCTCAGGCCGAAACGGAATAACAGGTTGTACCGATATTACACCTGGGACCTGACCAACGTGAACCTGCTGCTCTGGAGTTGTGATAGGAGTCTGAGCTACTCCCCCAATCTGCGAAATATTTGGTGCAACACAGATCAATCCCGCCTGAGTTAATGTACCAAACATACTCAGGAACTGTGCTAAGGTCTCCTGAATCCCGGGGGTAATAATAGGTATTTCTGGTACCTGTCCCCTAAGTGGAGCTACTGGCGTCTCCTCAATTATTGCCCTGATAGGTACTCTAGTCGCGACACTTGCCCTTCCTCGACCTCTGCATCGGCCTCTACCTCGGCCCCAGCCTTTTGCAGCCCCAGCAGTATGTGCGGATGCCTGCTCAGCTAACCCGGTAGCACGTGTCCTTACCATCTATGAGAGAATAGAGATACAAAGGCTCAAATTCTACAATCAACAAATTCGTACGACAGGAATGAAAGAAGTGGAAATTTCCTAACAGTTCTGCAGCCTCTCGAAGATAAGTACAGACGTCTCCGCACGATCCGCAAGACTCTACTATACTTATTCGTGACTCGTAGAACCTATGAACCTAGAGCTCTGATACCAACTTGTCACGACCCAAAATCTCACCGCAGGCATCGTGATGGCACCTAGTCTCTAAAACTAGGTAGCAGATTTCAATTACATTTTGAAGCCATTTTGTTTTGAATTAAATAAGTAATCAAAACTAACAGCGGAACAGATATGAATATACAACCTCCCAAGACTGGTAGTACTGAGTCACGAACTCTAACTGAATACATGGAATGATCACAAGGACCGAATATACAATACTGTTTGATTACAAATTAACAGTACAATGAAATAAAAAGACTCCAAGGGACTGCGACGATCAGCAGCTCTACCTTGAATCCTTACGATCCCGCTTTAACTCTGCTCAAGTCTGATATTTTCAATACCTGGCTCTGCACAAAAATGTGCAGAAGTGTAGTATGAGTACACCACGGTCGGTACCCAGTAAGTATCAAGACTAATCTCAGTGGAGTAAAGACGAGATACAGTCAAGACACTCACTAGTCTAATAATCCGTGCAATATAATATACAAAATAATAGTATACAAATAACAATAATAGTAACATCAAACAACCAATGATATGCACAGTAACACACAAGAACACCATCAATATCGCTCAAAATTTAATAGTTACAAATTACACCCAATTAAATCAAATCATTCAAATAAATGTCTTTCACATAAAATTCTTCCAAATAACTATATTTCAAATATAATTTCTTCAAATAAATATTTTTCAAATATACTTCCTTTGAATAAATTTCTCTCAAATATAATTTCTTTAAATAAATATCTTTCGAATGTAATCCTTTCCAATAAATCTTTTTGCATAAAAATCCTTCCAATTAAATATTTTGAATATAATTCTCTCAATAAAAAAAATCACTGTGACACTTCATTTCATAATCATTCAACCGCGGGTCTCAACCCATTTTCATATTTTTCATAAATACGGGTCTCAACCCATTTTTATATTTTTCATAAATACGGGTCTCAGTCCATTTTTATATTTTTCATAAACACGGGTCTCAGCCCATTTTTCATATTTTTACGGCACTTCGTGCCCATAATTAAATTATTATATTTCCCTGGCACCTTGTGCCCTCATTTCATATCACAACTGCATGGATAAATTCATGTACCAATATCTTCATTACTTACTCACAGCAACTCGTGCCCACATTTCATTTTATAATCCGCGTGACAATAGCCACAGGCTCCCAATTTCAACATAAATCAGATTATTATCAATTTACCAACAACAAGACACTTTGCACAAGGTATAAAAATAAACACAAGAAAATCACAACATCACATGAAAATCACCAACACCATAACTCCACATCATTACATATCGTCCCTAACAATAGCAACCCTTATCGTTCCTATTGCCACCCTTATCGCTCCTATAGCCACCCTTATCGCTCCGCCCAGACAATCTCAATAGCCACTCTTATCGCTCATATTGCCACCCTTATTGATCATATAGCCGCCCTTATCACTCCACCCAGACAATATTCCAACAAACCCAACAACAGTAGAATGCCACCCTTATACCCACATAATACCAACAGTAAAATGCCCCCCTTATCTCCTCAAAATAATAACTTACATAACACGTCGAATTGTATAAATTCATTAAAATTCATCAGAAATAATTCCGGATAATAATACGTCGACTTAAAAATTTATTCCAAAAAGTTAACAAAAGTCAACACGAGGCTCGCCCCTCGGAACCGGACATAATTTTCATGAAATTCGAACACCCATTCCGATCCGAGTTCAACCATACCAATTTTATCGAATTCTAATAAAAACTCGACCTCCAAATCTTAAATTTTCATTTTTGGAAACTTTTACAAAAATCTTGATTTTTCCTCCATTTAAATCCGAATTAAATGATGGATTCAAAGGCATAATCATGGAAATTAATCAAAACTGGATAAGAATCACTTACCCCAAATACCCACGCAAGAATCTCTCCAAAAATCGCCTTCCACCGAGCTGCCAATTTGATTTTGTGTTATGATCTCAAATCCCCGTTTTGGGACTTTTAATTCTGCCCAGTTAGGCCTTCTTCGCGTTCGCGACCAATGCTTCGCGTTCGCGAAGCACAAACTTGACTGCCCAGATTTTAACCCTTCGCGAACGCGACACAAGCCTCGCGAACGCGACACAAGCCTCGCGAATGCGAAGGTTTGGTGTCCCCTCACTTCGCGAACGCAACACACACCCCGCGAACGCAAAGGCCAAACGCCTATGGTCTCCAGTTGCTTCCTTTCTTCTTCGCGAACGCATAACACTTCTCGTGTTTGCGATGTGCACCCTGTCCACCCTTCGCAAACGCGTCCTCATCTGCGCGAAAAGTAAATATTTTGCCAGCTTCCCAGTTCCTCTTCGCGAATGCGATCGCTCGTATGCGAATGCGATGAAGAAAATGTTACTGCCATCCAAATGTACTACGCGTTCGCGATCCTTGCCTCGCGAACGCGATAAAGAATTGAGGCACCAGATACCAGCAGAATACAGCAGTGGAAATTAAGGAAAAATGGTCCGCAAAATCAATCCGAAACACACCCGAGCCCCTCGGGACCACAACCAAACCTACCAACAAGTCTTAATATATCATACGAACTTAGTCGAACCCTCAAATCACCTCAAACAATACTAAAACAACGACTCATACCCCAATTCAAGACTAATGAACTTTGGAATTTCAAGTTTCCACAAACGACGCTGGGACCTATCAAATCAATCCGGAATGACTTCAAATTTTGCACATAAGTCATAAATGACATAATGAAGCTGTTCAAATTTCCAGAATCGGATTCTGACCCCGATATCAAAAAGTCCACTTTCGGTCCAAAACTCCAAAAATTCGACTTTTGCCATTTCATGCTAAATCAGTTAAAGACTTCAGATTCACAGCCCGGACACGCTCCTAAGTCCAAAATCACCCAACGGAGCTAACGGAATCGATGGAACTCCATTCCGGAGTCGTCTTCACACAGTTCCGACTATGGTCAAAATCCTAAGACTTAAACTTCCGTTTTAGGGACTAAGTGTCCCAAATCACTCCAAATCATCCGTAAATCAAACTCGACCATACCCGCGGATCATAATACATATTGCGAAGCTGCTCGAGACCTTAAGCCACTGAACGAGGCGTTAATTCTTAAAATGACAAGTCGGATCATTACACCCAGTGAGCGCAGGTACCTACCGAGTGCGAGTGCCGAGTGTCGAGTGATGAGTGACTGTGAGGATTGAGTGACTGTGAGGTTTGAGTGATTGTGAGGAAAGAGTGACTGTGAGGAAAGAGTGACTATAAGGTTGGAGTGAATGGGAGGACTGAGTGACTGTTACTCTGAGAGGATGCATTGATTTCATTATTTGGTGCATTTCAGCTGTCATATATCAATATTTTTGGAAATTTCGAAAAAACATTATTGTCTGTTTCAGTCAAATTTGTTATGAAATTACTATGAATTTCTAAATATTGAACTTGAGAGCATGCCTACCATTTTATGTGGAAAAGTACTGTATTTGGACTTAGCTGTGAAGCTCGTCACTACTTTCAGTTCTTTATTTATTATCGTTACTTACTGAGTTGGTTGTACTCATACTACACCATGCACTTCGTGTGCAGATCCAGATGATATCGGATACAGTGGGTGTTGATTCTTTCGCACAGTCAATTTTCCGGAAATTCAGAGGTAGCTGCCATGTTCCGCAGACCTTGTCTTTCCTTCCCTATCCTTTTGTCATTGTATTTGGTCTCAGATTATTATTATAGACCAGATTTTCCCAGACTTGTAATGTATAGATGCTCATGTACTCAGTGACACCAGATTTTGGGAATGTTGTATCGGAATTTGCTAGACTTTTGGTATTGTATTAAACATTATATTTTCAAACTTAAAGGAAATCGTGGGTTATTGATGTTGTCGTCTTGCCTAGTACTGAGACAGACGTCACGACAGGTTAGGATTTTAGGTCGTGACAACGTCGCAATGGATTTATTGAAAGTTTATATTGTTGGAGCGGGTTATACGCCGCAACAGAATTAAATTGAAAGATTATATTGTTGGATCGGGTTGCACGCCGCAACAGAATTAAATTGAAAGATTATATTGTTGGATCGGGTTGCACGCCGCAACAGAATTAAATTAAAAGATTATATTGTTGGATCGGGTTGCACGCCGCAACAGAATTATTCTAAGTTTATATTGTTGGAGCGGGTTGCACGCCGCAACGAAAATTAATTGAAGATTTATGACTGATGGATTGACTTCAATTATTGATATTATTTACCGGTCTTACTTCTATTCCTGTTATTATTATTATTATTATTATTATTATTATTATTATTATTATTATTATTATTATTGCGTACAGGTTAATGTAAGCAACCTGCCTTAGCCTCGTCACTACTTCATCGAGGTTAGGCTCGGCACTTACAGAGTAGGGTCGGTTGTACTCATACTACACCCTGCACTTCTTGTGCAGATTCCGGAGTTGGTCCCAGCGGCGTACTGTAGATTTGCTCGGATTCAGCTATCAGAGGAAACTTGAGGTATAGCTGCACAATATTCGCAGCTCTGAAGTCCCCTTCTACTTTATCTTGGATGTGTGCTTTCTTTCAGACAATTTTATTTTATTCAGACCCTTGTTTGTATTATTCTAGAAGTTCATGCACTTGTGACTCCAGTTCTGGGATGGTATTTAGACATCGTATTATTTTTAGTTTGCACATTTAAATTCAGATATTATTCCGGTTGTTAGTTTCTTTACTATTTAGTTAAGATGAATTGTTAAAAATGGTTAAAATTATTCTAACGTTGGCTTGCCTAACAAGTGAAATGTTAGACGCCATTACGGTCCCGAAGATAGAAATTTCGGGTCGTGACAGGTACTTCCCAGTAACAGGAGCTAAAGCCTCCATATGAAGTTTAAAAAAGAAAGAAAAAAAAGACTTTTAGAATTTGTTATCTAAATTATACCACAAATATTTGTATGCTATAAAAAGTGCCATTATAATTGGATAAACTGAAAATAAAATAAAAATGTATGTCACATAAAATGAGACAAATGGAATATTAATTGTAATTTACTTGATTTCTTATTTTACTACATAAAGTTTATAGTACTTTTCTAATAATTATCTAACTATAGCTTAAGCATAGCTATCTTCTCTTTTTTGAAAGTATTTTCAGAAATTATCCTTAGTAGGGGTGGACATGGGCGGATCTATGTAGTGGAGAGGGGGTGCCACGCCACCCGGACGCTCGGGTAAAATTTAATGTATATACTGGTATTTCACACAATAAAATGGATATAAGTAAAGGGTGCCACCCATAGTAACAAAATGACGGTAGGTGCCAATGGTCAAAGCTCCAGTTTTCAAGCCTTACCCGGGATCGAAACTCATTTTGTACGTAGTGTCTCTTTTCTGTTCTTTTTGTCCTTTTCTCTTATTTTTTCTTTTCTTAGTTTTTATTTTTTTCATAGTTGTATTTTCTCTCTTTGTTACTACACAAGTTTATTATTTATTCAGATTATGTATTTGCTTCCTTTTTCATTTTCTAGATCTCCAAAGGTTTGTTTGAGTATAATTTTAATTATTTTCCTTTGTTATTCATCTAGTGTTATTTTTTTTTGTTGATATCAAACTGGACCAGATATTTTTAGTTTGGTGATTGCGTATTTTTTTACGTACCAAAATTTTGTAAGCTGAATCGAATTAATTCAAGATAGATCGAACCGAACCGAAATATTCAAAATATATAGTGAATCGACCAAACATCACTCTTTTCAATATCCTTGACTGGTGGTAGCTTGGCATTAAAATTTAAATTGAGCGGCACCTACAACCATGAAATCTTGGATCCGCCTCTGGGGTGGATGTAGCTTACATGCCAGTAACAGTTTTATTTGAATCCATAACTTTTGATACATAGTATAAAATATATGTAAAACCTGTTAAAATCTAAAAAAATATTAGATCTGAACCCACAATCTTAACAATATAATGAATTCAATGTTAAGAATTTTAAAAGTTGAATCCATTAAATTTAAATTCTGGATCTGCCTATAAGGGGAGAAATTAAAAAATAGTCAGATTTACAAGTGGTAATTGAAAAATAGCCATAGTTTCAAAAGTAATCGAAAATTTAGCCACTTTTCATGTAAAGATAAATCTGAACGAAAATACTGTTCAAAATCCGGAAAATATTCCAGCATAATATACTGGAGTTCCAGTATAATATATCGGTCCAACATAACATGCTGGAAGTTCATACACAGGTGCTCCAATCTCCAGTATAATATGCTAGACCGGTCCGTGTTGCAGCAAAATAGTGCCTATTTTTCAGTGACTTTACAAACGCTGGCTATTTTTGAATTACCAGTTCGAAAACTGGCTAGCTCGTTCTATTTTTACGCCTCTAAGTCCTTTAGATACTTGGGCCCGTGCTGTACACGGGCGTTACTCCACTAGTATTTATATGAAACCACATTATTAACTTATCATTAAAGTGATTCAATAAAATAAAAGTATATATTACGCATGTTAATTGTGGTTGCGCGGAGAAGATCCTTCTATATAGTAAAAGCCCTCCTATTGAAAGAGATGTTTGTGTTAATTCTTTTCAATTTAAACAAAAGCAAAATATTTGTTACTTGTATTGATTCGACATATTCTCGCTAACTTAGAGATTCTTTTAGGTAAATAAATTTTTAAATTGTTTTCCATATTTAGCCAGTATAAAAATATATCACATAGATGATATGATATAATTTGGTTATATTTTTAATGTCTAAAACTATAAATTGAAATGGTATAAAATAAGAGTAGAAATATTGTAAACCAAGATGTTTTTATTTCATAAGGACCGAGAATAATATTTTTCATACAAAAGAAATTGTCACGATTAAGGACAATTAGACACTACAATAATCTCCCAAAGATAATATGTTACAGGAAAATATTTTCTATCATATAAAAAAGGTAATTTATGCTAATAATTCGAGTTTGATAACTATATTGCTTTATCGTATTAGTCAACTATTAATCATGTGTTAACCCTTGTATATTATTGTATATTAACTTCCATGTGAGATGATAATACTTGTAATAGCAATACCTACAAAATTCCACATAAAATGGAGTAGTAAAAACGCCATTGAACTATTATTTATTTAATTAGCATCGCACACATGATTTGAGGTAAATACAAATTTCCATTAACTATAAACTAATATTTTATTTCAAATAATGAAAAATTGATATTACTACTAATAGTTTTGATTTTATATATGGTACCTTTTTGTTATACAATTATATTTTATAAGAAAAATAAATAGTCTTGACTATTTGCAGGTAGCACGTGACCTGCAACCCAAACCCAAAGAGACCAAAACCCCAGTTCGGGTTCTCTTAGAGGGTTTTAGGGTCACTACCAAATCTATATTGGATTTCTTCGCTTCACTTGCTTCGCTGTGTTCAATATTTTGATCCACCCTTTATCCTATATATGTGCGTTTAGTTCATCAATTTAGTTGTAGTAGAAGCCATTAAAAACCTTAGATTTCAAAGATGCAGCATGTGAGGAGAAGCGGGGTTTCTTTGAAAACTAGGTGGTGGTCTAATGTTGTAAAATCAGGCAACAAGTTTGATTCTTTGTTGGAACATATGCCTTCAAGAAGCTTATCTAATTTGGGTATAAGTCGTTTCTCGTCTGTGGCTGCTGAAAGTGCTGCTTTCAATGTTTCTGCCAAAAGGGTATGTCAAGTTCTGCTTTTTCTTTAAATTTTTGCATTATTGTAATTAAAAATTCCTGTTTTTAGATATATTTGAAGTTTATCTTTTGAACCTATCTTGTGCTTGATGATTTTGATTGGTGTTAAGGGTTTATCTGTCTCAACTTATATATTGACAAGGTGGGTTGCTCTGATGGTAAGCACCCTCCACTTCCAACCAAGAGGTTGTGAGTTCGAGTCACCCCAAGAGCAAGGTGGGGAGTTCTTGGAGGGAAGGATGCCGAGGGACATTTGGAAACAGCCTCTCTACCCCAGGGTAAAGGTAAGGTCTGCGTACACACTACCCTCCCCAGACCCCACTAGTGGGATTATACTGGGTTGTTGTTGTTGTAACTTATATATTGACTGTGAATACAATGATTTGGCAAAAAAAGTGACTTTTTTCCATATGCTGAGTAGTAATGTCGCATTTTATGTTAGACTGGTGGAGGTGAATTTTCATAGTTATCGAAGATAATCTGGAGTGTATGCGAAAGTAAATTCGAGAAGGTTATCTGCTACTGCAGCATAGTTTATTTTTCTTTTTTGATGAGAAAGGTAGAAATTTATTGATGAGAACCAAGAAGCTATTGCACCACAGTTTCAGTTTGACTCGCTTAATGAATATAAGTATTTGAAATCTCTCTCTACGCATTTGCTTTTCCGACATTTAGTCCGGCCTTTTTCCGGACCCCATGCATAGCGGGAGCTTAGTGCACCGGGCTGCCCTTTATTATTAGCTTAACCTTATGATTGCTGTGCAAAGTGGTTGAGTTCTATATGGTCATTGAAGCAGTTAGTGCTCCTCAAATTATACTTAAATCGGAAAATCAGAGCAAGCATCAAAGTTTGACTAATTCAAGAATTCAGCAAGAAGATCCACAGATATACCAAACTAGTATTCTAGTCCCTATTTACTTATAATCGCAAATTCCCTATGAGTTAGGTGGCCGGACTCCATTTACACGCAGATCTGGAACTTGGGGGAGAATGGGCCCCATCCCTCTATGCTGCTCCCACTTAAATCTGGAAATGGTGTTTGGTCAAGGTTTGTTCGTATGAGCTTGCTTTGACCCTTGGACATATTTTTCAAGCAAAGGAGCTTTACAATAGTCAATCTTAGTTCAAACTCAGGCAACATTATTGTTAGGGAAAAAATAGTTTGATTAAAAATAATTACTAATAGAAAAGAGATCCGACTGGCTTTTTTGTACTCATTTAGGTAAGGAGAAGGGATATCAATTTGAATGGCAGGCTCGGCTTTATATATGGCAAAAAGAAAATAATTAATGAATTTTACAATCATTTGAAAGTACACACTATCCTCCCCAGATCCCAACAATTAGTGGAAACAACCTCTCTACTCCATCGGGGTAGGGCTAAGGTCTGCGTACACACTACCCTCCCCAGACCTCACTTGGGATTTTACTGGGTCGTTGTTGTTGTTGTTGTACAATCATTTGAAAGTAACAAAAATAAGAAGTGCGGATGTGAATTGAAACTCTTATCTTGTTTAAATCTTTGGCATGCTTCAAGTTTATGATCTGAAACTGCTGATCAAATCTTTTTCCAGTTTCTCATGTTTCAAAATGCTGTTGGATATATTCGTCTTGTATTCGTTCTCTGATTATGATGACTTGTAGGAACTGGTAAGATCAGGTTGTGCAAGGAGACCTGTACATGCTTCGTGTCCTGCTTCGAAGGTGAGTTGAAATGTCTTGCTACTTTGGTGATCCTAAAGCTTTGTTAGCTGCCTATTGATAGCTTTTGTCCCCCAAATTCTGATGTTTTGCAGGTTATCAATGAACCTGCTGGTTAGTAGATGCTACATTCATGACTGAAGATTTGCAAACTGAAAAAGAACAATTTGGATCTTAACAAGTTTTCATCTCCTAAGAATCTAAATCTAGGATTAGTTCATTTCTCTTCATTGAGTGGAGCTTGAGTCTGCTTTAACATCCATCCGTGTAGTGGTTTAGTTCCTTCATTTGTGCTCACCTCAAACGGATTCGTCTAGCAATTTGAATGATCAGAAAATATATGCTTTTGCATGTTTCGTTCCTCGATAACTTTATGATGATGATTTTGAACATGCAGCTATAGAGAAAGGTTTTTGTTTTCCATAAATAAAAAAGGAGATGCCTTGCTTGACTCTAAATGCTGTCGACTTGCTATCTACTTATTATCTTTTACATATTTAAAACTTTGAATTACATATTTATGC
>AWOL01S0084364.1:8667-22730 GCA_000715115.1 Nicotiana otophora | reverse complement strand
ATCATAAGTCCCAACTTTCAAACTTTACACACAAGGCACCTTGTGCCCACATTTTCGAAATCACTTCTGCACGGAAAAATCCATGTGCTACCCTGTACATAGTATCCATGTCAAATGCTAATTAAGATGTTCAAGAGATTTATTTATATATCGTAAAGTAAAATTACAGTTTCTGAAACAAGTAGGAAATCAATGAGAAAATGAATTTATTTTAAAAATCATCTGGGTGTAGAAAATATCACTTTCAAATAAAATAAGGCATCGGATAAGCTACTGAATTTCATATAGAATTTATTAATTTAAAACATAATAACAATTCTTTTTAAGTAAAGTAAAAACATCAGACATAGTAAGGAGATTAAGTTGAGAAATTAATTAATGTGAAATATGACAATTATTAAAAATAGTAAAGTACCGAATGAAACAACGTGTTTTAACTTAAGAGTCACGTAAAGTAAGTATGGTAATAATTCTTTTAGTCAAAACCATTATGTTACCAACAACTCAACAGGGTATGAGATAATGACTCAGCGTAGCAAATTCATCTAAAAAATCAATTCACCAAAATAATAGTAACAGGGAAGAAAAATAGGAAATGACGTCAAATAGTACACTAATGAAAACAACTCAATCCTCGAAATCAGTAAATCAAAAGATATCCTTCCTCAGAATCTCATTTGATAAATACTGAAAGCTAACATAATACAATAACAAATACAACATACACAACCAATTGTGGCGCGCAACCCGATCCCACCGTACCAATACATTCCTCCCTTATTTCACCTCTTGCGGAGTGCAACCCGATCCCACCGTATCAATATCAAATAATCCTTCCTTATTCCTCCTGTTGCGGTGTGAAACCCGATCTCACCGTATCAATATCATTTATCAATATCATATTCCTCCCTTATTTCATGTGTTGCGGCGTACAACCCGATCCACAAGCAATTTAAATTAACAACAACAATCCAATAATCAATTTACAAGAATTTCTACAATCATAGAGTATGAGTACACGACAATAAAGGAACCACGTAAAAATCAAGGAACACAACAAATATTATAAAAAGCAACAGGACAAGTGCAGCACGTGACAACTAAGGGTGCAATTACAATACTTAAGGCAAATAACAGCTAAGAACGGAGTCATGGACGAAACTCAACAATTAAGACGTCGCAAGACAATAGGGAAGGCAACAACTTCAACTAAAGCATATAAGTCCAAAATAGTAAGTAAGATGAGGACCATGTCCTAACAACGTCAAATAAAGCATGTAAGAGCAGAATAACAATGAGAGACATAACCCGTCAGGACAACTGAATTTAAGGCATGGAAAGAATCTAGATAACCTGAACCGGTCAAATAAACATATAGCCCATGTACCCACTCATCACCTTACATACACGGCTTTCACGTAACACAAATAGCACAATCAACTCGAATCATAACGGTTAAATTCTCATACACAAAGTTAGGCAAAACACTTACCTCAATTATTCAGCCGAATCAATACTCAAGTTAGCTTTTCCCAAATTCACTCTGCTTGGCTCAATCAAGCCAAAGACGACTTGAATACATCAAACAATACAAGAGAAAACAATTTGATTTAACAAAGCTATGATCTTTATACAATTTCTAAAAAGTCAACAAAAGTCAACCCGGGGTTCGCCAGATCAAAAGTCGGGTCCAAGGGTAGGTCTTGACTACCCATAGCCCCACGATTCCAGATGCGTATTTTATTTCCAAATCCAATTCCAATACGACTCTCAAATCCTCAATTTTTTATTTTTCAAAACTTTGACAAAAATCTCCAAATTTTCTATTAGATTCTCACAAATTAGATGTTAAATCTAATATATAATCACGAAATATAATTGAAAATTGATTACAATTACTTACACAATAGTTTGGTAGGAAAATCTCTTCAAACAATCGCCTTTTACCAAGTTTAGGGTTCCAAATATGTTAAAATGAGGCTAAATCCCGAAGTGCTCAGTTATAAACCAGCGATAGATGTCGCATTTGCGACATGGGGTTCGCAAATGCGGAACAAGCATCACAAAAGCGACCCCTGATAGACCATGCGAAGATCGCATTTGCGATCAAAATCTTCGCAAATGCGAGAAAATACTCACAAATGCGGTGGTCATAGTTGCAACCTGCTCATCGCAATTGTGATGGCACCACTATCAGCACACACAATTCTTAACCAAAACTTCAAAACTAATCTGAAACTCACCCAGCCCCGCGAGGCTCTAAACCAAATATCCACACAAGTCTAGAAACATAACACGAACTCGCTCGCGCGATCAAAACACAGAAATAACCTCTAAAATCACGAATCAGACGCCAAAACGCATGAAAATCATAATGAACTTCAAGAACTTCTATAATCGCAACCAAGCATCCGAACCACATCAAATCAACTCCAAATGACACCAAATTGTGCAGGCAAGTTCCAAATGACGAAACGGACCTAAACCCGATAGCCTTAAAGTCAAACAACGATAAAACTTAGGAAAATTCCAAACCTTTGAATTGGCAACTTTCGCCAAATGGTACCGAAACCTTCTAGAAACATCCAAATGCAAATCAGGGCATATGGCCAAGTCCAAAATAACCATGCAGACCTACTAGAATCATCAAAACTCTGATCCGAGGTTAAATACTCAAAAAGTCAAACTTAGTCAATTCTTTCAACTTCGAACTTCTCAAATGCGACTCTCCCCTTAAAATCATTTTCGAACCACTAAAACACCAGAGCCGATGGGTCACGCAAGTCATAATACATTATGTGAAGCTGCTCATGACCTCAAACTGCATAACTCGACGTAATTGCTCAAAACGACTGGCCGGGTTGTTACATCCTCCCCCACTTAAACATACGTTCGTCCTCGAACGTGTCAGGGGTCATTCCAAAGCTATCAAATCACTGCCTGAGCTCACCATACATACACCGGGGGTGATTCCACATCACTCCAATCCATGTAAGCATGAAAATGCAACTTAACTGAATATCTCACTTCTTCCTTAGTCCATAACCTTAGGACAAAACCATAATCCTCAACATATGAAACTCATCATAGGACCCGAATCTCGCATCAATAAGCTTGAACAGGCTGAATCGAGCCACAATCCCAACCTAGGGTACAATCACATGATGCTCCACACAATTCAAATGCCCGTAATAATAACTCCCGACCACCATAGATGCCCAATAACAATCTGGGTATCGGGAATACTCTTCATATTGAATAAAACCTTTATCCGGACCCTTGCAATGCTGTCCATGATAGAAGAAACATGCAGATTCTCATAACCACCCATGAAATCAACAAGCTAAGAAGCTCCCCCATCCGTCAAGGGCCATTGCCTAATTTTGAACAGCAATAACATCATCCTTCCAAACACTCCTCATCCCGATACGATAGTGCAAATCTCAGTTCTAGAAACCTCATCTCAGCCAATACAAGCAGTCCAACAGACAACTCACCCCGAGACCATCTCATAAGCCAACCATTAATAGTGACTATATATAATGAGCCAACCATTAACTATTAAGATGAAACATAACTTTCTATAATAAGCCAACCATCTCAACATGATACAATATCCCAAAACTGGTATTACAAGTCATAAGCCTTTCTAAGAGTGACTATATATAATGAATACATCATTGTTCTGGAATAATAGGAAACAATGGAAAGAAATACAACAGAAGGTAACTTCAGAGCCTGCGAACGTCCAGCAGATGTACTTTGAAGTCTCCAGCCGCACAAGCATAAGTCTAAAAACCAACTCGATCTGAAGTACCTAGTTCTGCAAAAACACGTGCAGAATCGTAGCATGAGTACACCACAGTAGTACCCAGTAAGTATCAAGCCTTACCTCGGTAGAGTTGTGACGAGGCCAGGTCAAGACACCTACTAGACATGTAAATATGTGCATTATATAACTTAAAGCATACAAGGAAAGAACATCAATATAAGGCCAATAGTAGAAGGGTTCCAAATTACAATCAACAATGAAAATAATAGGAGCACGAATAGAAACGAGAAACAACCAAATAATTAAGCATAAATACAGTCGGGGTACATATTAGATGTGAATGTGACAAAGCAAGGGAAATCGATGACAACTCAATCAATCAAATCATTCCTAATGAACGAATTTCAACAAGAGTTATCCCATATACCACTTCTCGTAATCTCAAATCATAAGTCCCAACTTCCAAACTTTACACACAAGGCACCTTGTGCCCACATTTTTAAAATCACTTCCGCACGACAAAATACACGTGCTACCCGATATATAGTATCAGTGTCAAATGCTAATTAAGATGTTCAAGAGATTTATTTATATACCGTAAAGTAAATTTTTTGTTTCTGCACCAAGTAGGAAACCAATGAGAAAATGAGTTTATTTTAGTAATTATTTGGGTGAAGAAAATAACATTTTCAAATAAAATAAAGCATCGGATAAGCTACTAAATTAATATAGAATTTATTAAATTAAAACATAATAATAATTCTTTTTAAGTAAAGTAAAAACGATGAGTCTTTACTTAAGAGCCACATAAGGTAAGCATGTTAATAATTTTATTATTTAAAATTGTTATGTTACCAGCAACTCAATAGGGTACGAGATAATGACTCAGCGTATCAAATTCATCTTAAAAATCAATTTACCAAAATAATAGTAATAGGTAAAGAAAACAGGAAATGACGGCAAACGATAAACTAATGAAAACAACACAATCCTTGAAATCAGTAAATCCAAAAATATCCGTCCTCAAAATCTCATATAATAAATACTAAAAGCTAACATAATACAAAAACGAATACAACACAAACAACTCGTTGCGGCGCGCTATCCGATCCCATCGTACAAATATATTCCTCCCTTATTTCACATGTTGCGGCGTTCAACCTGATCCTACCGTATCAATATCAAATAATCCTCCCTTATTTCACTTGTTGCGGCGTGCAACCCAAACCCACAGTATCAATATCAAATTATCCTCCCTTATTTCACCCATTGCAACGTACAACCCGATCTCACCGTCTCAATATCATTTATCAATATCATAATCCTCCCTTATGCCACATGTTGTGGCGTGCAACCCGATCTACAAGCAATTTAAATTAACAACAACAACCCAATAATCAATTTACAAGAATTTCTACAATCATAGAGTATAAGTACACGACAATAAAGGAACCACGTAAAAATCAAGGAACGCAACAAATATTACAAAAAGCAAAAGGACATGTGAAGCACGTGACAACTAAGGGTGCGATTACAACAATTAAGGTAAGTTGCAGATAAGCACGAAGTCATGAAAGGAACTCAACAATTAAGAGGTAGAAAGCCAATAAGGATGACAACAACTTCAACTAAAGCATATAAGTGCAAAATAGTAAGTAAGAGGAGGAACATGTGCTCACAACGTCAAATAAAGCATGTAACAGCAGAATAACAATGAGACATAACCCGTCAGGACAACTGAATTAAAGGCATGGAAAGAGTCTAGATAACCTAAACCGGTCAAATATCACATACATCCTATGTACCCACTCGTCACCTTGCGGACACATCTTTCACGTAACACAAATAACACAATCAACTAAAATCCTAAGGGGTAATTTCCTCCACACAAAGTTAGACAAGATATTTGCCTCAATTGGGTCAAATCAATACTCAAATTAGCTTTTCCTTTATAAATTCAACTCAGCACGGTTCAATCTAGCCAAAGATGACTTAAATACATAACACAATGCAAGAGAAAAAAAATTTCAATTAACAAAGCTATGAACTTTATACAATTTCTAAAAATTCAACAAAATTCAACCCCAGGCTCGCCTGGTCAAAACTCGGGTCCAAGGGCACGTCTTGACTACCCATAGCCCCACGAGTCCATATGCGTTTTTTGTTTCTAAATCTGAGTCCAATTCGACTATCAAATCCCCAATTTTTTTATTTTTCAAAACTTTGACAAAAATATCCAAAGTTTCTTTTAGAATCCCGTGAATTTGATGTTAAATCTAATATATAATCACGAAATATAATTTAAAATAGATTAAAATTACTTACAAAATTGCCTCCTACCGAGTCTAGGGTTCAAACTGTCAAAATGAGGCTAAATCCCGGAGTGCTCAGCTATAAACCAGCTGCAAATGTCATATTTGCGACATGGGATTCGCAAATGTGACGTCCATAAATGCGGACAAAGCATTGCAAAAGTGACCCCTGACAGACCATACAAAGATCACATTTGCGATCAAAATCTTCGCAAATGCGATGCAACAGCAGTAGCAAAAGCAAACACTGCCATCGCAAAAGCGGACAGTCCAGAGTTGCAAATGCGGCTCCAATATCACATTTGCGATTGATGACCAATCCTTCCCTGGTTCGCAAATGCGGTGGTCACAGTTGCGACGTGCTCATCGTAATTGCGATGGCACCAGTACCAGCACACACAATTCTTAACAAAACATTCCGAAACTCACCCGAGCTCTGATGAGTGGTGATTTTACCACTTATTTTAGTCTCTTTTCTTTAGATTTTACCTCCTTTAATTATAATATGAGGTTGTTTATTATGTGTATTGCTAGATTTTCAAGTAAATGATGCCATGAAGAGAATTGAATTCAATTGAAGTGCAATTGGGCAAAAAAGTGTACAAAAGTGCAAAATCCTTCAGTGATTCCGTATCTGCGGAACACTGTACGTATATGCAACCTTGCATCTGCGAGGTGGAAGGCCGCATCTATGGAGTTAAGCTTCATTCACTGGGACTGCATCTGCGGCAAGCATCTGCACCTATGGAGTCGCTGGTGCGGCTATTTGGTCCGCATCTGCGGAGAAGGGAATTCCACATAGGCTCGCATCTGCGGAGATGTATTTGTGCCAAAATGTCCGCATATGCGGAGTAGGCAATATCTTGAGTTCACGCATTTGCGATTGAAGGTCCGCTTTTGCGGAGCCGCACCTGTGAGGATTCTTCCGCAGGTGCGGTCAACAGGCTCAGACCTGGACAGGAAGGACAATTCATATTTTCTCGATTCCAAACCCACAAATATACGGCCTAGCTTATTGGAAATACATATTTGGCTTATTTTTCAGTTCATAGGCTAGAGAGAACAAGTTTGGAAGCTAGGGTTCTTGCACACACACTTGGGTCTTGAAGATTTGAAGCTTTTGGTTGAAAATTTCTTACTCATTTATGCTCATTTTTTCATTTTCTTCCTTTGTATTGTATATCTAAGTGTGTAGTATTTATTCCAACACTTGAATCTTGTTTATGGAAATATTCATATTTAAAGTGTGGATTGAATATCTTGTTGTGCTTATGTATTGAATGTTTTTTATTTATTATGAAGTGAGTTATTGTTTCTTTAATTATTCTTCTTCTTTAATTTTTCCAAAGGGATTAGCTAACCCTAGGACTCGCCCATTAACTTCGAATTAATTTTGGGAAAGATAATTTGGGGTTGGAAAAGATTAATTAACAAGAACTTGAGGCTTTAACCCTCATTTTATAGATTCTACCTAGGGATAGGATTGAACTACTTGTAGCCATATTTGAGTTCGATTAATCTCTTAATTATTGTAGGGATAATTCAACTAGGAAATCTTATTAGTATTCTGAAGAAGCTAATCTAGAATTATTACCCAAGGCTAATTAACATAAACTCGCTCATATTTATAAAATCGTGAAACACATTCGACCGTTACTTGAGTGTAATTCCCAATGCATCTATTCTTGTAGTCATTAATCATTTTACTTGCTTTCTAGGTTAGTTTTTATTTCCGCATTTAGCTATAATATTTTCTCAACAACCATTCTAAGTATTTGGCATTGCATAATAAGTGATAATTCTCTTACATTCCTGCCTATACATTGTTCTCTGTGGGATTTGACCCCGACTCATAGTTGGATAAATTATATTGCATGCGACCGTGTCCATTTACTTTTTAGTAGTGGATGTGGACGTCATCAAGCCCCCGAGGCTCCAAACCAAACATCCACACAAGTCTAGAAACATAACACGAACTCGCTCGCGCGATCAAAATATCAAAACTACCTCTAGAAGCACGAATCGGATGCCAAAACGCATGAAAATCACAATGAACTTCAAGAGCTTCTAGAATCGCAACCAAGCGTCCGAACCATAACAAATCAACTCCAAATGACACCAAATTTTGCAGGCAAGTTCCAAATGACTAAACATACCTATTCCAAGTCCTACAACAAAAATCCGAACCCAATAGCCTTAAAGTCAAATCATGGTGAAACTTAGGATAATTCCAAACCTTTGAATTGTCAACTTCCGCCAAATGGTATCGAAACCTTCTAGAAATATCAAAATGCAAATCCAGGCATATGCCCAATTCCAAAATAACATTCCGAACCTAACGGAACCATCAAAACTCCAATCCGAGGTCAATACTTAAAAAATCAAACTTGGTCAATTCTCTCAACTTCGAGCTTCTCAAATGAGAGTCACCCCTTAAAATCATTTCTGAACCATTCAAAAACTAGAGCCGATGGTGCACACAAGTCATAATTCATTATGTGAAGCTATTCATGACCTCAAACTGCCGAACTGGATGCAATTGCTCAAAACGACCGATGGGGCATTACAGAATGTACAGGTACTGAGACATGTACTACTAGTGGCCATACAGGTGCATAGACGCACTTCTACATAGACTTGGTGGGATTCGACCCTGACTCATAGTTGGGTAAATTATATTGCATACGACCGTGTGCATTTACTTTTTAGTAGTAGATTTGGACGTCTTCAAAATTGGCGCCCTTGCCGGGGAGAAATTTGGCGTATTTAGGTTGTTTGAGAAGTAAGCGTAAGTGCTTTGGTCCAAACTTGAATATTTGTGTAATTATTTTCTTATCGTTGTTTATCTTCTTGTTTGTTTCTTGTTTATTTTCTTAGTTTTTGAAAAATGACATCATATAATGAAAATTGGTCATATGGTAATTGTTCATACTTTGATGACCCTTGTCTTTATTGTGGAGGACCACACTCATGGTAAAATTGTTTAAATTCTCACGGGGGTGAATTGTGCACACAATCTCAAATCCATGAGTGGAGTATTTGTGATAAGTGTGTTCGTCAAAATGGTCATTGGGATAATTGTGCTTATTTATCCTTCCCTTCCCCAAGCCCTAACTATGATGATTCTACTTTTTGTGATGAAAATTATAGGGGTAAAGAAGTGGAAAAAATTGAGCATGATCAAAATGGAGAGTTTAAGCCCATGTTAGAATGCCTACTTGAAGGAGGAAACAAAGAAACAAATGCCTTGGTGTAGCTTTTGGAAAATAGTCTCCAAAATGATTTAGTACTTGAAAGTTTGAACTTACAAATGGGAGAAATGCTTGAAAATTTAGAGGTCCAAAAAGCCTCGGAAGTGAATGATAGCCAAGAACCTTACTTAGAGGTTGAAGCCGCATTCTTTGGCACTTGATTAAAACCAAGAAGAATTCTCAAATGCTCAAAATGAGAGGATGATGCTCATGTTGGAGGCCATTCTTCACAATGAGGAGAAGCAAAGCTTGGCACTCAAGGACTTAAAACAAGAACTAACTCAAAATGATGATGATATCCGCACCTTGGAAAATCAAATGAAAATATTGGTTGAGGCTCACTATGCCCACCAACTTTAGAGTGTGGAAAGAGATCAAGAACAGTCCGACATAGAGGAAGAAAGTGAGTTTTATTTTAAGGAATCAAGAATTGAACATCCACAAACTGACTCCATGCTTGTTAGTGATGCCAAGAAAAATATGGAAATAGAGTCAACCGGTGTAATTGAAAATATGGTTGAAGTTGACTCTATTTCGGGGGAATTAGAGGATGCCAAAATCCGAGAAGAGTTGAAATTTGGAGGTTTGATGTCACATTCCAAGCATTTTCAACATTGAAATTGTGCGGTGATATGGGAATTGAACTACACGAGTCAATGAGAGATTGCGAGGAGGAAAGGAAAAGACCATACATCTTACAATTTGAGGAAACGAGAAGGCAAAATGACATTCCTCGCATGAAAGTCAAGAAACGCAAAATGAAGAAATTAATGTTTGGCTTGATCATCAACTTACCACCCCCACCACTCATGGTCACAAGCTTGATTCCAGGTTAGGTGCCTAATTCATATCATCCAAGTGGCGAAAAAAGTGATAAAGTTGATCCGCGTCGTGCCACGACGTTAAATGTGGCGCTTGGTGGGAGGCAATCTATCGTTTTCAAAATTCTTAGTCATTTTTGAAATTTTCCTTTTTAGAATAGTTTATTATATTATTTTTGACTAATCTACTAAGTTTCAGATTTTTTGGAGTTGAATTAAGGGGTTTGAGGTGTTGGAGTGCACAAAAACAGTGATTGAAAAATCTGTGCATCAATCATCTCGTGTAACCGCATCTGCGGAATATTCTCCGCAGATGCGGCCACGCAAAAGCGCCCAGTTAAATGCAAATGCAAATATTATCACAGAAGCAATTTGGCAACCGCAAAAGCACCTTCGCAGAAGCACTTACAATTCTGCAGTAGCGGTCAAACGGGTAAATTACAAAACCCTTCTTTAGTCAGGTAAGACTCTAATTTCCCGAAATCTCAAAATTCCCTCTCCTCTCTCACGCTACTTCTCTTCACCACTACTCACACTTGAGTTCTCAAGGACAAGACCACACAGGTACCATGTCTCTCATCTACTCCTCTCTTCTACTTCTCTTTTCTTTTTCTTCTTCTTCTTCATCTCATCTGTCTACAATCACATTTTCATCTTTTTTTCTTTATTTTTATTATCACTGTTAGTTTTAGGAGTGAGGGAAAATGGTTGAGAGTATATGTGTGTGTGCTGCTAATGATGAAACAAATTTTTGGGAAGTATGAGTACCAGATTAAATTGAACAAAAGCATATCATCATCTTTGCTTGTCATGTGTTTGACAAATTGTCCAAAAGAAAATTGCTAGCTAAGTACCACAAAATCAGGTTTAATAGATTCATCAGTTTATGTAGTGCACTAATTTAGAAGTCTTGAGTATAAATTATGTGCTAAAAATCTTGTTTGAGAAGTAAAAGAGTTGAAAATTCTGGGCTTTGGAACCCTTTGATAAACACTAGAGAAGCAAAGGAAGTTCCACAGATGCAGCCTCGCACCTGCGCTGATTGTTCTGCAGGTGTGAACTCTGGGGAGATAGGAAAAACCGCAAAAGTAGATAACAACCTGCAGAAGCGGGACCGCACCTGCGATGGTCTTTCCGCAGGTGCGGAAACTGGGCAGAATTCCAAATTCCAGTAGCTTTGCATCTGGAGCTTCCCGGGCCCGTTCGACTCGATTCTTTGGCCTAATTGCTTTGTTTTAAATTTCCTAACATGATTCTATTGCCCGACTAATGTTGTTTTTATTTTTTGAAGGCACTTTGAGCTAAAATGGTCCTGAACATGAACAAAAATACCTCGCTTGATCATGAAATTGAGGAAGTTGTGGCTGAACAACTCGACCAGTCACGCTTCATGTAGGCTGACTGTCACCGCCGGTATTATGAAAACCTCCTTACCAAAAAGATAGTTCTTGAAAAGGGGATCACCGAGGAGAAATTAGTCGAGCTACTCCCAGAATTCTATGGCCGTCTTCACGCCTCCGGGTGGTCGTGCTTCATGCCTACTCCGTGCAAAGCCAATGAGGAGTGGGTTAGTGAATTTTATGCTAATCTGAAGCATACAAACGTCACCAACCCACAACTCACGATAAGGGGTAAGACTGAGGTTTGGGACTGAGCAGATTAATGACATACTCGGATTACTGACTGTCCACTCGAGTTAGTACTAGAAAACGATCATTGCAACAATGCAGAATGGTTGTGTATAAACTTTATCCCGCAAGCATGAGAGCAAAATGGTCCAACAAGAGAAGGGATTTGAAGTCGATCGACTTCACAATTGAAGCTAAAATACATCTCTACATCCTCTGCAATAGGGTATCACCCTGTGGAAATATTTCAGATGTATCATACACTAGAGCCTTGATCACTGCATGCCTTCTTGACGTCATTCCTGTGAATGTCTATCATTATATGCTGCGGGAGCTGAGCGGGTACTTGCACGATGACAACCAAGGGTTGATGTTTCCTTCACTAATCACAGAGTTGTGTAGGCAGGCAGAAGTTGAGGTGTGCAGCACTGATCATTGGTTTCCGGCTAACACACCCTTTCATACATTGAGAGTAACGGGTGAGGGTAGTGCAGTCAAGAGCAAGAAGAGGAAAGTCACCACTGTTGGTGGATCAGAGTCATCCTCACAGGCAGCAGTGCCTGAGGGACCATTTGGGATGTTGAACTCGCAACTTGGCATCATCCGTGACTTAGTGTCACAGCTCCCCAGTGGACCCTCACCCCCAGCCTGGGCCCAGTACTTCACCAAGGAAGAAATGAAGACCTATTTACATGCACAGAAAAAGCAGTCAGAATCTCAGGAGAAAATAGCAGCATCTGTTTGCAGACTCGAGTAATCCTATGGCAACTTGGCCAAAGCACATGTAGATCTTCAGTCGTACTTCAAAAAAGAGAAAGCGCGAAACAAGAAGAAGGGAAAGTTTATGATCAAAATGTGGAGAGGCATCAAAGCCATCTTCAAATGGGGGCAGCCGAACAGGAAGATACCTGTTGCTAATGGTGAGGATAGTGAGGAGTACTCTTTCATGTTGAGTGCTGATGATGATGATGCTGATGATACTGATGATGATGAGGCCAAGAGTTCTCAACAACAGTGATTAGCTCTTCTCCCGCAATCTGCTAGTCTGATGCAGCCCTCAGGGAGACCCTCAAACTACTCTTTTTTTTCTTTTGATATTGTGCAGTGAGGACACTGCAATAGTTTTAGTTGGGGGTGGCTTTAGGGAGTATACTTTATTTGTAAATTGATGCTATATATGTTCCCTTGCCGGGCTCGTTTTAGTAGTTCTTATCATGTGCTCTTGCCAAGCGTAGTTGTGATTGGTTGTACATTTGCAAGATTAGTCACTTTTGTTATTCTATTTTATTTTTCTTTCTTTACTTATTTTCTTTAGTAGTTTTTAGTTTATGTTATTTTTGTTCATTGACTATTAGTTTCTATAAGTAGTTTTTGTTATTTGTTTTATTTCTTTAGTGTTTAGTTTATCTTCTTTAGTAGTTTTAGTTTATATTTTAATTCTTTAATAATATTTCCTTGGGTTTTCTTTATGCTACGGTTCTTTTCTGAGGAATATTTTTGTGCGGGTGACTTTTCCCTATGATGGGTGCGTGATGACTTTCTTAAGGGAATTAGTCTTGTTTTGTTATGTGGAGACTTTTGGATTATTTGGTACTAATAAAATTAGTCTCTTGTAAGTGAAGTGTGAATTAAGAATACCCCTCCGAATTCATGGGGAAGAATAATCTTTGTGATAACTTTTTGGCTCTTTTGGTGACTCTTTGCCCACTAGTTGGGATGATATTGCTCTAGAAGCTCTTATTAGGAAGTGAAATTAATCCGTCTTGATTAGTTCATGTGCCAAGTGTGTTAGTTTTTATTATAAATAATTCTTGTGTTTACTTCTATCATCTAGAACTTGCCCGGTTGGTCTTTTAATGCTAATGTAATTATGTTTGGTTGGAGGGATGCCCTTAGGAATTCTTTGCGATCTTTGAAAAAACATCTTTAGCCTTTTAAGCCTATCATTGCATAAATATTATCACTAGTTTACCCCATTTGAGCCTTTAACCTTTTCTTTCGCCACCTCATTATAAACCTTTACCCCTTTGTGAAATAATTCTCTCTTTTGAACCCGTCCCTCCTTGAATATTGAGAATGAGTCTAAAAGCCTAAGTTGGGGGTGTTGGTGTCAAGTTGAAAATGTGTAAGGTTGTACATTGAGGGTAGAAACATATACCTCAAAGTTGTTCATATTAAGTTACTCAAGCTCCAAAGAATATATATATATATATATATATATATATATATAAGAGAAAAATATGTATATGTATAAATATGGAGTCTTGAGAAAATTAGAG
>AWOL01S0084363.1:0-10819 GCA_000715115.1 Nicotiana otophora | reverse complement strand
ATGATCCATCATTATGGAGTCATGAATTATGACTAAACTCTTTGCATTGGCAGAGAGAGCAATACATGTTCTTCGAATGGGCTCAACGAGGCTTTTAATACAATCGAAGGCAGACCATCACCAGCATATTCTATTTCTGCCAGAGAAGAAGGTACTAAAATGTCATGGAAATGGATGTTTGAGGCCCTGAGATCACCTTGGACGCGCAGTTTCAAATCTTGGTTCCGATCAGCAAGGCAGAGGAAATGTACTGGTATATTATGGGAGGCGATGAAGCGACCAAGAACAAAGAGCTGATCAATATTGTCTGATGTGTTGGTAGCCATAGGAAGAAGCAGAAAATAACTGAGAAATAGATAATGTACAAATGAATTTAGGATTAACTGCATAAATACTTGTTTCATACTTCTTTACAACAACAATATACCCAGTGTAATCGCACAAGTGGGGTCTAGGGAGGGTACAGAGTACACAACATTATCCCTACCTTGTGCAGCTAGAGAGGTTGTTTCCGATAGACCCTCGACTCAAAGCAAGTATGCATAATCACAGCTGATAAAAATACAGTAGTGAAAAAGTCAAAGAAGCAGTAACAATAATAAGACTTCTCATACTTCTTTGTTGTTATTATTATGCATTTTAAAGATTGAACACAAATAAACGCGCGCCACTCAGCTTGATAAATATGTATAATTAAGACAACATGTGATATACAAATCTGAGAAATGAACTAATTAAGAGATCCCTCTATGTATGTAAGATGACTTGTTCTGCAATAAAGAGTGGATTCATGCTTCACTAAATTTCTGCAGATATGATCATTTTCTATAAGGTGGTGTTTGACTTTCCCTTAAACCAAGAAATCTGTTAACTACTAATTAAGCAATCTAAGAAAATATTCCTTACAATTTAAGCTTTCTAAATAAATTGTTGCACAATTCAATACCGTGAAGGGGAGCCTTGGAGCAACGGTAAAATTGTCTCTGTGTGACCTATGGGTTTGAACTGTGGAAGTAGCCGCTAATGCTTGCATTAGGTTAGGTTGTCTACATCACACCTCTTATGTGTGGCTTTTTCCCGGACCCTGCGTGAACGCGGGGTACCTTGTGCACCGCGTTGCCTTTTTCAATGGCGTATCAATAAAGGTCGTAAATTGAAGTCTCACCACCACCTATTGACCAAAAAGTATTTCAATGTGCTTGACGCAAGAAAAAGAATCAGATCCACACGATGAAGGAGTATAGTAAGAAATAGTAAAAAAAAAAAAAAAAAAGAAAAAAAAAAAAAAAAAAGTTTACTATGTAACATGTTATGTTTTTCGATGAGATGGTCGGATAATTCAAAAGAAGCACCAGTGAAGATCCAATCCAAAGCATATGTATCTATCTAGTCAGTACAAATATTCTAGCTTAAACTACAAACTGCAGTAGAGATAACTTACAACCAAAACTTACAAGAAGATAGAGGGAAATTCAAAGCAAAATATCATGTTGATATCATGTTCTTGATGTGGTAAATTAAGTTGTTGCAGATTCATGAAACATACAACATTTACAAGTCACTAATGATCAATTTTATAATCGAATCACCCCTTTGTGGCTATTTTTGTAAAAATGCCAAAAGGACTGTTACAATACTCAATAAAAGCATAATAAGTACAAGTTTCAACATCTTGAATTTGAAAGCTTTTTGATAGCTGATATCAGAGCCAAAAGCAAACCATTACCTGTCCACCATTTTAACATATTGTCAAGATTTTCACATATATACAGACTTATTGCAAGCAAAATATATACAAAAACAAAGTAGTAAAAGAGAGTAATACCTCTGTTAGAGAAACTACAGATAACTCATCACTTGTAGGGGACTTCTTATTTTTCCAACTTCTAATTTCAGATTGCATCAAATTCATTTGCTCCTTAATATCATGTAACAACATTAGTTCTTCGTGTCTGTCGGATTCTTGCCTTGTCTCAACTTCAGCTATCTCAAACATCCTATTGAGACGACGAATCTCTTCTGTTTCTGTAGCACTAGTTGTAGTGCAAATTGCCAAATGACAGTCAAGGGAAGAAGCTTCACCTACTTTATGTAACTTCTTCTCATGTTGCATAGGCACTAAATATTTCTTAAGGCAATCAGTTTCATCTTTAACAAGTTTCACAGCCTCTTTTGGGACAAAATCTTGTCTTTCATCACTCTTCCAAATCATCTTATCGTCGTCTTTAATAGCTCGAGGGACTTCAAATACATCAAGAACATTCGGAGGAGAAACAGAACGAACAGACGTTCCATTTTCTGATTTATTTCCTCGATGCTTAACTAGGTAAGCATCGAGGAAATTGTTACAAGAGCTCCTTTGAGAAAGTGGTAAATGTGACCTCATCTCACTACTGCACGATTTTGCATAGTTAGCACCAGCAATCTGTTTCACTCTTTCTTCCAACTTTTCAATCTTCTCACAGTATAAATTTATACTTCCATCCATTGAAGTATCATTCAAATCGCGTTCTTGACTGATATATTCATCTTTATCAAGAATTCCCTTTATATGCTTAGCATATTTCAATGGAATGTTTGGAGCAGATTTACACCTCCCAATAGCTTGAACACACATTTCTTTATCAAAACTTTCATTCTTATGACACAAATCCTCATTAAATTCAATATCATCACAGCCCATACTTAATAACTTATATCGATAAGCTTGTGTTTGATAATCTAAAGCAACTATTTCCATTTCTTTTTTATGAATAAGATCTTGAAAAATGGATAATGACTCTTCTGCATGACACATTTTTTCCTCTACAAATCTCTTATATTGTTCTGCTTCCATTTCCTCTGCTGCTTTTTCGCCTTGAAGACTTAAAATCATCGATAACGCTTCACTAGCAGCACCAGCTGAGGCTTCACTTTCTTGATCCAACTCATTGTATAGCTTCTCTATAAGTTGTTCTTGAACATAAAGTGTTTCTTGTAACGATTCGACGTCGATTTTGGACATTGCCATGCCAATTTCAAACATCAAACAACAACAACAACAAACCCAATGTAATCCAGGGATCTAGGAGGTTAGTGTGTACGCAGGCCTTATCCCTATCTTACGAAGATAGAGATGTTTCCAGTAGACCCTCGGCTCTGGAACAGAAAAGGGGTTTCAAACATAACCCAAAAAAAGAATGTAATAATAATCTTGCTTGTGTTATAATAAAGGAATCATTAGGAGATTATACCCAACAAAATGATTGATAATTGATACTAGTAATGAATATAGGCCTCAAAAAATGGATCTAATTGCACTTAATGTTCCAAAGATTCAATTTTTATCATGATCATAATAAATCCATGTTTGGATTCTGATCAACTTAATACTATCCAACAAGAAATGTCTAAAATATTTACATTTATATCAAATACAAAATATTCCAAAGTCATCATTTACAGGCTTGAAGAAAACTTCATATGTATATTCTTTCAACGAATGATAGATTTACTTTCTTTCTTTCTTTAAAAAAAAAACATAACAGGATTCAAAGATATGTGGATGTTGATAAAGGATATAAAAGAAAATAGAAAAACCTCACTAGAGGAAGATAATCAGATAGGGAAGAAAAGTAAAAGAAATCAATTTTTCTTTCCTCTAATGAGATTTTTTAGATCAAAAGAATTCTTTTTATTTTATGACTGTTTTTTTATTTATATTTCAAAAAATGCATTCCTAGATTCAAGTGTTTGTTTAGGCAAGCCGAAGGTAACCAAATAAAATCCGCATCTAGTGTTTGCATCAAATTGTGACTTACCCTAAGCGAGGACAATTTCTTTTTTACTTTTCAAATTCACCCTTTTACTATACGAAATAATTTAATTTTACCTTCGTTTACATTGGGCTTTTTGAACCCCTATCATCTCTAACTGAACTGTGAGCTTTGAACTCGATCAAAATCTTGACACGTGTTAAAATACTTCGAAAAAAGTCTGAATTTATTCACTTACTTTTGACTAAGGTTAAAAATACTCTTCTTAGTGAAAATCTCTATTCAAACACAACTTAACTTTTAAATACTCATTTTTTCTACTTTTAACTTCAAATACTTTATCGTTTTTTAAACTTCAACTAAATATCGTGCAAAGAGAATAATAATGAAAAATACGGAGTAACATATATCTCGCTTCACTATGACTGATTTTGGATGGATATATACTATACAATATTATTGGAAACAGTTTTTCTATCTTACACAAGATAAGGGTAAGGTCCGTACATCCTATCCTCCCGAGACCTTACCTATGAGATCACATAGGTTATGTTATTTTTGTAATATACGATACATTATAAAACTACCATACAAACTTAACCAGTACTCATTTCTCTTTAGTTATATTTCATCAACATTTATCTAGTCTCAGCAAGTCTTGGACTCTAGTCATTCTAATTTCTATCCAAGTTCTGCGGACATTGGAACTAACATTAATAAAAAGAACCTAAACCCTAAATCCTGAACCCTAAACTTTGAACATTAATAAAGAAATACCCTACAATAAAGAAAGATGGAAGACAACAAGCTTAGTAGCAAGGCCGTTACTCTTCAGTTTTCTGTTGAGCTCTATCCTGCAGAGGTACTCAAATTGGATCAGTGATGGATTTCTAGGTTTCAGTATAAACCTAATTGGTTACTAAGAAGAGGCTTTAGTTCCAAATAAAGGAAAAGACCTTTGAACTTTCTTAAAAAAATACTTAGAATTCACAGATTTTGAAGATGAAGTCGAATAGTTGGAAGAAATTGATGACTCGTTTGAGCTTGCTGCTTCTCTGTCATCTTCTTTGATCGTCTCTAACATCTTTGATGTTCGATTTCTCATTACATTAACAAACTGTGGTGGTGCTGTTTCAGTAACAAACTTTCCAATACGAGCATTCGCCATTTTAGAAAGAAATAAGATTGAAGAAGTTAGATGAATTAAACTGGTGTTTGAGGAGATGTTGGGTTGTTAATGACATTATAAGAAACATATTAGTATATGGTATGAAATTTATAGGGGTCAAGATTATTAGATTATGAAACTAGCCATGCATTGCCAAGGCTTAAATTGATTCAGTAGTCTTAATCATAATGTTTAAAATCATTTTTAGCAGTTAGTGCTGGTGTTTACTTTTGGTATTAATCGTATGGATAGAGATATTTCCCTCCTAAATCATCTACTTCAAGATATAACCTCAATGATGGGACCAAATATACACTGATAGTATAATATTTTAACGAGTAATTGTAGCAAGTAACGTACTTTATTTTTCAAAGTTATTTGTTATGGCCCGTTGCAAGGTATTGACTTGAGTCCTATATCGGTATTACAATGTGCTGATATGGGGTTTATATGACATTGGTCTCTCCCACCTTAACAGCTAGCTTTTGAGATGTGGTTCTCTCTCAGTTGCATCAATGATACCATATCCATCCACCACTCGCTGTGTCCAACGTGACATGGATGGTACGCCAGTATTGCAATGTTCGCCCGAGGCTAGAAATGTCTAGCGCACAATTTCGAGGACGATGGATGGAGAGCGTGGTGGTTTGTTATGGTCCACTATGAACTTATGTGCCTTGAACTCCCACTATTTTTATGAATGGTAAATTATAGTTATAGTTCAGGAACATGATAATATTAAGTTCTTTTAAATTACAATTGTGTAAAGTTTAACTCAAAACAATATCAAGATCGTTATGGCTTACAGTTTAATGATATGAATGATAGTTTTTTACACAATAGGTGTGAATTCAATTTTCACCATTCTCCACGTAATAAAACTTCAAATAAAATAATGTCATCAAAAGCTTCCAAATTTGTACTAAATGTCATTGAGTTGGAAGTGACTCATAGAATGCCACATGTCCTTTTTAGATCAGTTACCTCAACTGGCTGTTTTTGGTAGATTTTGATGTATTTTGCGCTGAATGGTCAAGATGAAATTATTTACTTGAGATAGTGAAAGTTTATTTCTCCAAAAATATATTTTTGTACAATTTTGGCGTTATACACTAACATGCCATGTTTTTTCTCTGTTAGCTTGGGATGTATATGGGGTTGTTGGAATTTCAAGTGGCGCACGTAGAATTTTGCAAAAATAGTGTCGGTCTACCGATACAATTATCTTGGAAGTATGGTGGTTTAATTTAAGNGTACGCAGGCCTTATCCCTATCTTACGAAGATAGAGATGTTTCCAGTAGACCCTCGGCTCTGGAACAGAAAAGGGGTTTCAAACATAACCCAAAAAAAGAATGTAATAATAATCTTGCTTGTGTTATAATAAAGGAATCATTAGGAGATTATACCCAACAAAATGATTGATAATTGATACTAGTAATGAATATAGGCCTCAAAAAATGGATCTAATTGCACTTAATGTTCCAAAGATTCAATTTTTATCATGATCATAATAAATCCATGTTTGGATTCTGATCAACTTAATACTATCCAACAAGAAATGTCTAAAATATTTACATTTATATCAAATACAAAATATTCCAAAGTCATCATTTACAGGCTTGAAGAAAACTTCATATGTATATTCTTTCAACGAATGATAGATTTACTTTCTTTCTTTCTTTAAAAAAAAAACATAACAGGATTCAAAGATATGTGGATGTTGATAAAGGATATAAAAGAAAATAGAAAAACCTCACTAGAGGAAGATAATCAGATAGGGAAGAAAAGTAAAAGAAATCAATTTTTCTTTCCTCTAATGAGATTTTTTAGATCAAAAGAATTCTTTTTATTTTATGACTGTTTTTTTATTTATATTTCAAAAAATGCATTCCTAGATTCAAGTGTTTGTTTAGGCAAGCCGAAGGTAACCAAATAAAATCCGCATCTAGTGTTTGCATCAAATTGTGACTTACCCTAAGCGAGGACAATTTCTTTTTTACTTTTCAAATTCACCCTTTTACTATACGAAATAATTTAATTTTACCTTCGTTTACATTGGGCTTTTTGAACCCCTATCATCTCTAACTGAACTGTGAGCTTTGAACTCGATCAAAATCTTGACACGTGTTAAAATACTTCGAAAAAAGTCTGAATTTATTCACTTACTTTTGACTAAGGTTAAAAATACTCTTCTTAGTGAAAATCTCTATTCAAACACAACTTAACTTTTAAATACTCATTTTTTCTACTTTTAACTTCAAATACTTTATCGTTTTTTAAACTTCAACTAAATATCGTGCAAAGAGAATAATAATGAAAAATACGGAGTAACATATATCTCGCTTCACTATGACTGATTTTGGATGGATATATACTATACAATATTATTGGAAACAGTTTTTCTATCTTACACAAGATAAGGGTAAGGTCCGTACATCCTATCCTCCCGAGACCTTACCTATGAGATCACATAGGTTATGTTATTTTTGTAATATACGATACATTATAAAACTACCATACAAACTTAACCAGTACTCATTTCTCTTTAGTTATATTTCATCAACATTTATCTAGTCTCAGCAAGTCTTGGACTCTAGTCATTCTAATTTCTATCCAAGTTCTGCGGACATTGGAACTAACATTAATAAAAAGAACCTAAACCCTAAATCCTGAACCCTAAACTTTGAACATTAATAAAGAAATACCCTACAATAAAGAAAGATGGAAGACAACAAGCTTAGTAGCAAGGCCGTTACTCTTCAGTTTTCTGTTGAGCTCTATCCTGCAGAGGTACTCAAATTGGATCAGTGATGGATTTCTAGGTTTCAGTATAAACCTAATTGGTTACTAAGAAGAGGCTTTAGTTCCAAATAAAGGAAAAGACCTTTGAACTTTCTTAAAAAAATACTTAGAATTCACAGATTTTGAAGATGAAGTCGAATAGTTGGAAGAAATTGATGACTCGTTTGAGCTTGCTGCTTCTCTGTCATCTTCTTTGATCGTCTCTAACATCTTTGATGTTCGATTTCTCATTACATTAACAAACTGTGGTGGTGCTGTTTCAGTAACAAACTTTCCAATACGAGCATTCGCCATTTTAGAAAGAAATAAGATTGAAGAAGTTAGATGAATTAAACTGGTGTTTGAGGAGATGTTGGGTTGTTAATGACATTATAAGAAACATATTAGTATATGGTATGAAATTTATAGGGGTCAAGATTATTAGATTATGAAACTAGCCATGCATTGCCAAGGCTTAAATTGATTCAGTAGTCTTAATCATAATGTTTAAAATCATTTTTAGCAGTTAGTGCTGGTGTTTACTTTTGGTATTAATCGTATGGATAGAGATATTTCCCTCCTAAATCATCTACTTCAAGATATAACCTCAATGATGGGACCAAATATACACTGATAGTATAATATTTTAACGAGTAATTGTAGCAAGTAACGTACTTTATTTTTCAAAGTTACTTGTTATGGCCCGTTGCAAGGTATTGACTTGAGTCCTATATCGGTATTACAATGTGCTGATACGGGGTTTATATGACATTGGTCTCTCCCACCTTAACAGCTAGCTTTTGAGATGTGGTTCTCTCTCAGTTGCATCAATGATATCATATCCATCCACCACTCGCTGTGTCCAACGTGACATGGATGGTACGCCAGTATTGCAATGTTCGCCCGAGGCTAGAAATGTCTAGCGCACAACTTCGAGGACGATGGATGGAGAGCGTGGTGGTTTGTTATGGTCCACTATGAACTTATGTGCCTTGAACTCCCACTATTTTTATGAATGGTAAATTATAGTTATAGTTCAGGAACATGATAATATTAAGTTCTTTTAAATTACAATTGTGTAAAGTTTAACTCAAAACAATATCAAGATCGTTATGGCTTACAGTTTAATGATATGAATGATAGTTTTTTACTCAATAGGTGTGAATTCAATTTTCACCATTCTCCACGTAATAAAACTTCAAATAAAATAATGTCATCAAAAGCTTCCAAATTTGTACTTAATGTCATTGAGTTGGAAGTGACTCATAGAATGCCACATGTCCTTTTTAGATCAGTTACCTCAACTGGCTGTTTTTGGTAGATTTTGATGTATTTTGCGCTGAATGGTCAAGATGAAATTATTTACTTGAGATAGTGAAAGTTTATTTCTCCAAAAATATATTTTTGTACAATTTTTGTGTTATACACTAACATGCCATGTTTTTTCTCTGTTAGCTTGGGATGTATATGGGGTTGTTGGAATTTCAAGTGGCGCACGTAGAATTTTGCAGAAATAGTGTCGGTCTATCGATATAATTATCTTGGAAGTATGGTGGTTTAATTTAAAGTTTTACTCGTCCTAAATTAATATTTGTCAGGTGACGTCGACATATTAATATATAGACATTGTTTATTAGAAAATATTTACATATGCATATGTAAAGAAACATTTTGCAAAGTGATGCTGAACGACACACCTTAATAAAGGGTGTCTTATGTTGATTACCACTATCCACCAATTGAATAAATAATACACAAAAAAAATGATTTATTGGATAGAATAAGGCATTCTTCTGAGTGAGAAGCACATCAAACAATAACAACTACATCCGTCCCAACTAGGTTGGAGTCGACTATATGAATCTTCACTGTTCATGTTGCTCCNTAATCTCATTAAACAATAATAAGATAAAATGAATAAATAGAACATGACCACCCTCAAACTTGCATAATTTGAAATAACAAGATATGTATAGTTTTGTCTGAAGAATGAAAGCTCATTGAAGATAATTTAAGCCTGCAAAAAGCTGGCATATTTGGCACCTAAGAAAAGCCTCTGGATGCAAAGCAAGGCATTTTTCGTCACCTCTGCAGTTTCATGGTTCAATAGTTTCATTACCCGTTCCTTAGCTTTGAGGTCGGCCACTATGATTCGCCCAGCAGGATGGCGCTGAATGAACTGTGACAAATCGTAGCAAGCGACAGCAAGTGTCCTTGCATCACTTGATGTATCCAAAATTGTCATAAGCACTCTCAAGATCTGCAACACAACGGCGATCATCACTCTAATACCAGAACAGAAGTTGTCGGATTGATTTGTTATTTGTACGCTCAAGAGAATAACAAGGGACGATACCAACAAGAAAGCTACTACGATCACCACCACACTAACTGACTATTACTGCCTATGCCTCATTTTATATGATACTCTTTCCTCTTTAGTTTACTGTTCTACTGTTTCTTTTCGTCTTCTTGAGTTGAGGGTCTTTCGAGAACAACCTCTATACTCTCAGGTAGGGGTAAGGTCAGCGTACACACTACCCTCCCCAGACCCCACTTGTGGGATTATACTGGGTTGTTATTATTGTTACACTTTCCTCTTTAGTCTGTTCCAAAAAGAAGGGTACTTTCTATATTTGGAAACTCTAACTTTTATAGTTTCCATTATACCCTTATAACATGCTCTTAAAGCCATAGAAATGTCATAACATGTTAACACCACAAGTTCTAAGGGTACTTTTGGTATGTGTCAAAAGTCTGTCTTTCTTTCTTAAATTCCATGCACATCAAACACCGCCTTATGAATAAAATGGAGGGAGCACCACTGCTAGCAATGACTACTTAGACACGATTAAAATTTTTGAGTTCAAGTAGCAGATATACTACGTCAAAGCCAGCAGAAAGTCGAAGACGAATAAATTCAGGTTAACAAGTTTGGTTGGGCAGTTAATCAACCTGCAAGATTGTTATTTTCTTAAAGAAAACGCATAACAGTAATAGCATTTTACAGCCTTTAAGCTTGAATGTGAAAAGCCACAGGCGTTACCTGAAATCCATTCTCCTCGAAATTATTTATGTTTTCCTCCCAGAATAGAGGATCTTTATGCATGGGAG
>AWOL01S0084362.1:0-49671 GCA_000715115.1 Nicotiana otophora | reverse complement strand
GGGGGGGGGGGGGTTGCTTATGAGCTTGCCTTGCCTCCCAGTCTAGCAGGAGTTCATCCTGTATTCCATGTTTCTATTCTCCAAAAGTATCACGGCGATCCGTCCCATTTGTTGGATTTCAGCTCAGTTCAATTGGACAAGGATCTATCCTTTGTTTAGGAGCCAGTGGCTATTTTAGAGAGGCAGGTCAGAAAGCTAAGATCAAAGAACATTGCTTCCATGAAGGTTCATTGGAGGGGACAGCCGGTCGAGGAAGCGACTTGGGAGACCGAGCAGGATACGCGGAGCCATTATCCTCATCTTTTCACCACTTCAGGTAAGTCTCTATGCTCGTTCGAGGACGAATGATTGTTTTAAGAGGGGGAGGATGTAACGAACCGGTCGGCCGTTTTAAGAGTTAGAGCCCCCAAACCCCTATTAACTGCTTTCCCCATATCTATTTTGCTATTGTGATTTGCCGGGATGATTGGTTTTGAGTTTCGGAGTGTTTTGTGACACGTAGTCCCTAAATGAGAGCTTAAGTCTTAAAATTTAGAACGTAGTCGGAACTGTGTGAAGACGGATCCGGAATGGAATTACGTCCACTCTGTTAGCTCCGTTGAGTGATTTTGAGCTTAGAAGCGCGCCCGGAATGTGTTTTGGAGGTCTGTATAGATTTAGGCTTGAATTGGCGAAAGTTAGATTTTCGGCGATTTCAGCCGATAGTGAAAATTTTGATATCGAGCTCAGAATGGATTTCCGAAAGTGGTTGTAGGTTCGTAGTGTCATTTGTGACATGTATGTAAAATTTGAGTAATTCGGACTAGATTTGACGTGGTTCGACGTCGTTTGTAAAATTTGAAAAATTCTAAGTTCTTAGGCTTGAATCCGTGCTTAATTCATGATTTTTGGTGTTGTTCGATGTGGTTTGAAGGCTCGACTAAGTTCGTATGGTTTTATAGGATTGGTTGGTAGGTTTGGTTGAGGTCCTGTGGGCCTCGGGTGTGTTTCAGATGCTTAACGGAATGAAATTAAACTTAGGAAAATCTTGTGCTTTTGGTGGTTCTGCTGTAATCGCAGGTGCGCAAGGCCACCCACAGATGCAAGCAAATTGGCGCAGAAGCGTAAAAATGGAGGAGTGTCAGGGGTCGCAGGTGCGAGGTGATTTCCGCATCTGTGATGCCCGCAAATGTGTTAGGGGTCTTCGCAGGTGCGCAAGGTCCGCATAAGCGGAAGGGAATTCCGCAGGCGCGCACGCTCAGATGCTTCCCATTCATCGCAGGTGCGGAGGCAAAGGGGGGTAAGTGATTTGCGCAGATGCACACATTTTGCCGCACAAGAACACCCGCAGGTACGAGCCCAGGCTCCGCAGATGCGGAAATACCCGGGAAATGGTTAAAACCGAAGGGCTTTGCAATTTTTGTCATTTTTGGACTTTGCAACTCGGTTTAGGGCGATATTTGAGAGCATTTTCGAGTGATTTCTTGAGGTAAGTCCCTTGTGCTTATTGTTGATCAATAATCATGCTTCCCCATGTATGTTCCCACCTAGTTAGTGTATATTTAAGGTGGAAATTGGAAGTTGGAAGCTAGGGATTTGAGAGTTTGAATTGTGGATTTGGAGGACCATTTGGTGTCGGATTTTAGTAAAATTGATATGGTTAGACTCGTGAGTGAATAGGCTTTCGTATTTTGTGACTTTTACCCGATTCCGAGATGTGGGCTCGTGTCGACTGTTTAGGGCGAATTTCGAAATTTTTGTTAAAGTATTGATTTAATTAATTAGATGGGTCTATTATAGTTGTAATTATGATATGTAATTGCTTTTGGCTAGATTTGGGCCATTTAGATCCAGATATTCGTGGAAAGGGCATTCTTACAGAATGATTGAGCTTGACTCGAGGTAAGTGGCTTGCCTAAATTTGCGTGGGGGAAATTCCCTTAAGATTTGAAACTATTGTGCTATGTGAGCGCCATGTACGTGAGGTGACGAGTACGTACACGAGCTAGTTGTGGAAAAACCAATTTTCTTACTGAGCAGCAACATATTTTCCTGTTATTTTGAGTTATACCATTTTAATGAGTACTAATCTATTTTCATTCTTAATTGAGTTATTCCAATATGTGTAGCTATCATGTTTAGTCTAATACAGCATGTCTACGTGTCTTAATTGTTTATGTGAATTATGTACATCATGCTTAATGAATTTCCTGCTTCTTCCCTGACTGGTACTTAGTCTAAATTGTAAGAATTTCGTGATGTAGTTGTATTTCTATCATTCGCGTTGCATATTTACTTTGGGACTACATAACTATATTCCGGGAGATCCTCCTGTTTTACATATTTACTTTGGGACTACGGAACGGTATTCAGGGAGATTCCCCTACACATTTATTTTGGGACTACGGAACGGTATTCCGGGATATCCCCCTGCACATTTATTTTGGAACTACGGAACAGTATTCCGGGAGATCCCCCTGTACATTTATTTTGGGACTACGGAACGGTATTCCGGGAGATTCCCCTGCACATTTATGTTTGGGACTACGGGACGGTATCTCGGGAGATCTCCTGTTATGTTTCTGTGTACTAAGTTGTTACCTTCTATGATTTCATTGTTGTTAAATTTCAGCCTTTATTTTATTGTGGTATTACACTCTATATTGTTTTATTACATACTTACCAGTAGGGCCTTGACCTGACCTCGTCACTACTCGACCGAGGTTAGGCTTGGCACTTACTGGGTACCGATTGTGGTGTACTTAGTCTACTCTCTGCACATGTTTTTCGTGTGCAGATCCAGGTGTACCTTATCAGCCGCATGGTCAGTGAGCCGGGACAGCTTTGGAGACTACAAGATATATCTTCCGTGTCCGCAGACCTCGGAGTCCCCTTCTACTCTTTCTCAGGCCCATTATCTTTTGTATTTTTCCTTGTTAGACTCTGATGTATAGAGACACTAGATTTTTCTTCTGTAGTTTGTGATTCACGATGTTCCGGGTTTTGGAATTTGTTGTGTATTTTTGAATAGTTGATTAAATTTATATTTTTATTTCATTATTCCGTAAAATGTTAGGCTTACCTAGTTGTAGAGACTAAGTACTGTCACGACGTCACACGGAGGGGAAATTGGGTCGTGATAAAAGGTATGTTAGACCATAATGAATTGGGACTCAAACCCAACTCTTATCATCATGGAGCATCAGGACTTGATCCTAATGTCTTACCCTCATGGTGCATTGCGAATTGAACTCATTGAAGCTGATATCATTAATAGCAAAAGACAAAAATAATTTCAAATACGAAGGAAATGCTTACCTTTTGAGTTAAACTCTTCATAATGTCATTTGGATATAATTCTCAATAATATACTTTCGTTTACTCAAATAAGCTAAGTAATTAGTGTCAAACAGATATATGAAAATACAAAATAATATTAAAAATTCACATGTGGTCTTTGCTACAATAGCGTACTTCAAGATGAAAGTGATATGACTAGAACATTAAAGAAAAATGATGTATCAAATAGAATAATATAGTACTACTAGTTATCATGCACTTTTGTGAAAACTAAGTATTATGCTCTCTAGAAAAATAAAGAGACATAGCAGAACCTTTAGGCTAATAAGGGAATCAAAAAAATAAATAGGGGACACATCTCTGTCTACTATCTACTACTATATGCTTTCCATATAGAAATGATTCAACATGTTAATTTGATAAGAACTATCATCAATAAAAAATTTGGTGTAGTACATACTTCTTGTACTAATATTTTATCTTATTAAAATAAAATAGTTATGAGTATTATTATTATTATTATTATTATTATTATTATTATTATTATTATTATTATTATTATTATTATTATTATTATATTATATTATATTTGACAGTAACTAATGTATAATCATTATACTAGGCATACTAAAATCATATTATAAAGTAAAACCATAAGCATACATAATAAAGTATAATTTTAATTTTGTAAATTATTTAGTATACCGCATGTCACCTATTATTTAGTTCATGAAAATTTAACAAGGTGACATCCTTAGCAGTCACATAAATACTAATTTTCTAATAACCAGACCATTGCTCATTCCAAATATTGGTATAAACTTAATTATTTGGTTTAAAGCTCAGACTTGTTGTTGTAGCAGAAAGACGTGCGTGTAACACGGAAGTGGAACTCAACCTTGAGGTTAGAGACTTCGTGCTGATAACGTGTTATGAAATATAACTCAAAGTAACAATAGAGAACAAGGAAAAACAAGCTAAGAGATATAAAGAGAAAGAGAGGAGAAATTCTTATTTCTTCTTCAATTGTGTGTTTTTTCCTATCTATTACAAGGCCTTTATATAGGCATGAAAAGTGAAGAAAAATATGTTATTGAATATGTCATTAAACATAGAAATATGTCATTGAATATGTCATTAAGCATTTGAGAAGATCATGGAGGAAGAGTAGATATCCACCATAATTTGATTTTTCTTATAACACTAATATTTTTGTCTACCACATAATTCAAATCCGTCATATACATATGTTTAACCCACACATCACACATTGGGATAGGGACCAGTATATGTTTGTAGTTTGCGTTCCCTGACTCATTCAATTTTGAATTTGAAAGTCAATTCTAAACTGTAGAATGAGACAAGTGAAGATAATGGAAGTAGATTATTAACTGAACTATGGTTAGAGAAACGAAAATTGTCTTAAAGAGAATTGCTAAGATTTCCAGGAAGCATTCAGATTATACTATCCAGAAAGGTGGAAATGGGTGGAGACGAGTACTAATTATTTTTGGCGAACGGTTATTAGTTGAAACTAATTTATTTTTTTTCCATTTTTGAGAGGCATGATAGATGTCATCAATTCTATTGAAATTCGACATTTCCCATCTCGTACAATTATCTAACGCCAAATTTGTAATGATGAGCATTTCAAATTTTCAATCACGAAAACTGGGAAGTATGAACAGTATGGGCCGAACCGTTTTCATCACCAAATTAAACCATCATAGAAGAAAAGTACAGATCACTTTTATTACGTATCAAAGTTCAACATAAAATAAAATTACTGATTAACAATTAAAAAGCAAGAAGAAATAGATAATCTATAATATTAATATTATTTCACCAATTTACAAATTTTTCACCACTTCGAATGATGGCATAAGTATAAAGTGTAAACATCAGGAGGAGAAGTTAAAAATAATGGAATTGAGAAACAGAAATGTCTTAGAGCTACCTAGCAATAAGACGAGAGTCCAAATTTATATCCATTCCATGTTCTTATCCTTATTCTCATTTTCCTTTGTAAATTTAGGGTAGTATAATATATTGGTCGCTATTAAAAGAAGAAACGTTCAGAAAGTATTACAAATTAATTATAAATTTTCTTTTTTTGGCAGATTAGGGTTTCCATTCCTTCATTGCAGGGAGACGTTTATTAATGGCGGCGGGAGCATCTAGTGATTTGGAGGCAGCCGCGCCTGTAAGGTCGAATTCTCTGCATGCGAGTGCACTGGTAGTAAGATTGGCCGCGACGGTTGCATGGGATAGAGTTCCGACGCATCGCTTGATAACCAATGTAACGTTCACGGTAGCTGCTCCATAGGGTTCTTCGGGCCGACTCCGATGGCATCATCATCTCTTCGTCCTCGAATAAACTCTCCCCGATATGACTTGCAGTCAAGTCATCTAGCCCGCCATCAGTACTGTGGCGGGCAAATGAAACGACTGCAGCGTCACTGAAATGGGCAGAGAGTGATGATTCGGCCACCATGGCGAATGCCATGGTGACAAGGAGCATAACTACAAATATTGGTCGAGCAACCATCTTCATTATTAAACAGATGGGAAATGATTAATGTGACTTTTGTCTTCCTTTATTTTTATAGTTTGTGAGTTTTTTTTGAGCCCTTCCTTTCGAATGGAAACAGTGGGGGGAAGAGGAAAGGAGGGGTGAATGCTGAAGGTGAAAGGAAGAGGAAGAATTAATAAGGTGAAGCGTATTGTGGAGGCATGGGAATTAGTGGGCTGTGGAGGAGAGTTTTTAGGTTTCAAACTTGTGGTTTTTGGCCTTTGAATTTATGTGACTCGCCGTAATTCACGTATTTACGTACGTAAGGAGAATTAGGCTAACTGCAACTGCAAATCCTCATTTTTCTATGGTGCCATGGCAACTCAATATGCAACAATATGATATGTTAAATTTATTTACTTATTAGTGATGGAGCATACTTAACTTTTTCTATATTTTTCGTATCTCTTCCTTTTTTTTCTCCTTTTTTGGTTGACATCCACTATTGTATTGTTTTATGCATGTGGAATTATGGAAGTAAATTTGGAACATAACGTAACTAACAATTCACTTTTTATATGTTTGGCAGCGGAGAAATTAGGAACACCAACACCTTCCCCATGCTTGGCCGACAAGAACAAGTAATCTATTTGCTTTTACCGAGATATGGATCCAAAATTTGAAGGATATGTGTGCCACTATTTTTAATACAAACTTATCACTAGCAAAATCGAATTACGGGTATACATTAGGGTCTCTACTTGATCCGGGTCGCTTTACAAATTTTTTAGTTCATGAATAAACCATGCAATCAACAAACTGAAATAAGTTTGGTCGACCAATTTGTTCCATCCTTCTCGGTCAAATTAGATTGAATAAAATGAAAATTGAACGTAAATAAGAAAATAAAAAATCTAAATAGGCAATTGTACCCTCTTAATTCAAACATAATATACCTAAATAAAAGTCACAAACAAATTAGTTGTCACTTATCAGTACTTTTATTAAAAGATCACAAGCCAAAGCAACTTTTAGTAAACCGGAAATAAACCTCTTTCATCATCAATGCAAGCAAAGAAAAGTATTTCTAATACTTCGATTCTAACCATAATTAATAAGTATAAGATTTTTAACTATAAAAAGTGAGAAGAAGTCAATGAACTAGCTACAATACAATATTAGCCCTAAGGACTGTTGAAAATCAAGAGAATAGAGTGACAAAAACATTCAAATACTATTGATTATTTTAAAATATTTGTACCATACTATTTGGTTATTTTATTTTGTATAATCAAAATTAGACTATTCGAAACTGTCACAACCCCAATTTCCCTCTGTAGGATGTCGTGATGTCACCTAGTCTCTAAGACTAGGTAAGCCTAACGATTATGCGGAATAACTCAATATACAGCTGAAACTCAACCTCAACATCTGAAATAAATAAGAACTGCGATTCAAAATAGTTACAACTCTCAAAACCCGGTAGAAATAAGTCACAAGCTCTAAAGAGAAAAACAAAACACTAAATATCTCTATACATCAGAGTCGAATGAATAATGAGGAATACCACATAATAAAGATAGAGGGGGACTCCGAGGTCTGTGGACGCTCGCAGATATACCTTGAAGTCTCCACGTACGGGCTAGCTCACTCGTACCTGGTCTGGTAAGCAGTACCTGGATCTGCACAAAACAATGTACAGAAGCATAGTATGAGTATACTACAACGGTACCCAATAAGTGCCAAGCCTAACCTCAGTAGAGTAGTAACGAGGTCAGGTCATGGCCCTACTAGAAATAATAGGCAACAAGGCATAAGATATAATAATATAATAAAATGACTGAGAAGTGAACAATGAGAATTTACAAAAAGATAACAACACGGGATTCAAGAAGACAACTACAACACGTGAGGAAAAATAAGTTTCTTACAAGTTCCGAAACAACAACAACATAACAAATAGAGGTAAACAACAAGAACGCTCCCGAGGTACCGCCTCGTAGTCCCAAAAGTAAATATCTCACAACGGTAAGGCGGAAACCTCGTGCAAATAATGATAACCGCATGACAAAAATCTCGTGCCACAATAACACCCCGCACGGCAGAAACCTCATGCCACAATAACAATCCGCAAGGAAGAAATCTCGTGCCACAATAACACTCCACACGGCAGAAACCTCGTGCCACAATAATACTCCGCACGGAATAAACCTCGTGCCAAATAACACTCCGCACAGAAGAAACCTCGTGCCACAATAACACTCCATATGAAAGAAATCTCGTGCCACAACCAATCGGCTATCTCAACAAAAAAAATCACGAAAAACAACACAAAACAATAGAACAATAAAATTATAGCAAGGAATCCTACAGTTAAAGAATGAATACGAAATCAAAGAAAGCAGGTAATCCAACAAAGCATGTTGCATAAATTGCAAGTAAGAGATAAGACACGTTGACATGTGATATTAGACTAAACATGATGACTACACGTGCTAGAGTAACTCAATTAAGGGAATAAAAAGAACTATTTAGAAAAAAATCAGATTTTTAACATTTAGCCCGAGTACGCACTCGTCACCTCGCGTACACGGCCTTCACGTATTGCAATTTATCATAACAATACCAAATCCTAAGGGGAATTTCCCCCATACAAGGTTAGACAAGTCACTTACCTCAAACCTTGCTCATTCAATCAATAATAAGACCTTTGCCTCGCTTTTTCAACTCTAATAGGCTCGAATTTAGCCAAAATAATTACATACTATAAATATAACTATAAGAAGCTAATTTAAATAATGAAACTACGACTTTAGCAAAGAATTAAAAAATCGCCCCAAAAAGTCGACCCAGGCCCACGTCTCGGAAACGACCAAAATTATAAAATCTGAACACCCATTCGATATTGAGTGAACCCATATCAAAATTAATCAAATCTGATACAAAAATCTCGATCGAAATCTCAACATTCTGCCTAAGGATTTTCCACCTTTTTCCAACTTCAAACCCAAATCCTTAATTAAATGAAGAAATTAAAGATAGATTAGTAAAAATTAATCAAAAACGAGTCAAGAATCCTTACCCAAATATTTTCTCTGAAAATTCCTCAAACATTCGCCTCAATCCGAGCTCTCTAGGTCCAAAAATGAAGAATGAAATCAAACCCTCGAACTTAGGCCTTTTCTGCCTAGTGAATTCGCACCTGCGAACCCACAGCCGCATCTGCGGCTCCGCACCTGCAGAATTTCCAAACCCAGGTGCGGTTCTCACTTAGCCTGGCAACTTTCGCTTCTGCGGAACAAAATGCACATCTGTGTTCTCACTTCTGCGACCCCAGGCTTGGCTAGCCTTTCCGCTTCTGTGCTTCCTCCATCGCTCCTACGAGTCGTCTTCTGTGGGAATCTGACCATATCTGGGGTATCAGCTGGGCAATCCAATTTCGCTTCTGCGGCTAGATGGCCGCTTCTGCGGTGCTGCACCTGCGGCCCAAAGTGCGCAGGTGTGATTGCACCTGACATAACAATGCTTCAGCTTTTCCACAAGTCCAATATTATTCCGGATTCAATCCGAATCACACTCGGGGCCCCCGGGACCCCGTCCGAATATACTAACAAGTCTTAAAATATCTTACGAACTTAGTTGAGCCTTCAATCACATCAAACAACGCTAAAAATACGAATTGCATATCGATTCAAGCCTAATAAACTTTAGAACTTCTAACTTCTACATTCGACGCCGAAACCTATCAAATCAAGTCCGATTAACCTCAAATTTAGCGCACAAGTCATAATTGACATTACGGACCTACTCCAACTTTCGGAATCGGTATCCGACCCAGTTATCAAAAAGCCCACTCTCGGTCAAACTTTCCAAAAATCATCCAACTTTCCAACTTTCGCCAATCAACACCGAAATGACCTACGGACCTCCAAATCAACATCCGGACACACTCCTAAGACCAAAATCATCATACGGAGCTATTGCAACCGTCAAACCTCTATTCCGGAGTCGTCTTTATATAATTCGAACTACGGTCAATTCCTAAAAGTTAAACTTCCAATTTAGGGACTATGTGTCTCATATCACCCCGAAACCAAAAACCAAACCTCCCGACAAGTCACGTAACCACAAAAATGAAATAGAGGAAGTAATAAATAGGGATTTGGGGCTAATTCTCTCAAAACGACAAGCCGGGTTGTTACATTCTCCCCCTTTTAAAATAAACGTTCGTCCTCGAACGAGTATAGAGACATACCTGAAGTGGTGAAAAGATGAGGATAACAGTTGCGCATATCATGCTCGGTATCCCAAGTCACCTCCTCGACCGGATGACCCCTCAACCGAACCTTCACTGACGCGATGTTCTTCGACCTTAACTTTCGAACCTGCCTGTCCAAGATGGCCACCAGCTCCTCAACATAAGATAGATCCTTGTCCAACTGGACTGAGATGAAGTCTAAAAAATGAGACAGATCGCTGTGATACATTCAGAGCATGGAAACATGGAACACTAGATGAACTGCAAAAAGACTAGGTGGTATTGAAAGTCTGTAGGTTACCTCTCCAACCCTCTCAAGAATCTCAAAAGGCCCGATATACCTAGGGCTCAACTTGCCCTTCCTCCCGAACCTCGTAACACCCTTTATGGGCGAAACCCAGAGCAAGACCCGCTCCCCAACCATGAATGCAACGTCGCGAACCTTCCCATCCGCATAACTTTTCTGCCTGGATTGGGATGTACAAAGTCGATCCTAAATCAATTTAAACTTTTCCAAAGCATCCTGAACCAGGTCGGTACCCAATAGCCTAGCCTCGCCCGACTCGAACCAACCCACTAGAGACCGGCACTGCCTACCATACAAAGCCTCATACGGGGCCATTTGAATGCTCAATTGATAACTCTTGTTGTAGGCAAAATCCGCAAGTGGCAAGAACTAATTCCAAGAACCCCCAAAATCCATCACACATGCACGAAGCATATCCTCCAATATCTGAATAGTGTGCTTGGACTGTCCATCCGTCTGAGGGTGAAATGCTGTGCTCAACTCCAACCGAGTACCCAATTCATGTTGTATGGCTCTCCAAAACCGTGATGTAAACTGCGTACCCTAGTCAGAGATGATAGATACTAGCACGCTATGAAGCCTGACAATCTCGCGAATATAAACCTGAGCCAGCTACTCCGAAGAGTAAATAGTAACCACATGAATGAAATGAGTTGACTTGGTCAATCAATCCACAATTACCTAAACTGCATCGAACTTCCTCTGAGTCCGTGGGAGCCCAACAACGAAATCCATAGTGATCCGCTCCCATTTCCACTCCAGAATCTCTAGATTTGAAGCAATCCACCTGGCCACTGATGCCCATACTTCACCCGCTGACAATTTAGGCACCGAGCTACATACTCCATTATGTCCTTCTTCATCCGCCTCTACCAATAGTGTTGCCTCAAGTCCTGATATATCATCGCGGAACCTGGATGAATGGAGTACCGTGAACTGTGAGCCTCCCGGAGAATCAACTTACGCAAACCATCTACATTGAGCACACATAGCCTACCCTGCATCTGTAATACACCGTCATCTCTAATAGTGAGTTCCTTGGCATCACCGTGCTGAACTGTGTCCTTAAGGACAAGCAGATGGAGGTCATCATACTGACGCTCTCTGATATGATCATAAAGAGAAGACTAAGAAACCACACAAGCCAAAACCCTGCTCAGCTCGAAAATATCCAATCTGACAAACTGGTTGGCCAAGGCCTGAACATCCAAGGCTAAAGGCTTCTCTACTACTGGTAGATATGCGAAGCTGCCCAAACTCTTCACCTTGTGACTCAAGGCATTAGCCACCACATTGGCCTTCCCAGGATGATATAGAATGGTGATATCATAATCCTTAAGCAACTCCAACTACCTCCGCTGTCGCAAGTCAAGATCCTTCTGTTTAAACATATGTTGTAGATTTCGGTGATCGGTGAAGACCTCATAAGGGATACCATACAAGTAGTACCGCCAGATCTTTAGGGCATGAAAAATAACTGCTAACTCGAGGTCGTGTACATGATAGTTTTTCTCATGTACCTTCATCTGTCTAGACGTGTAGGCAATCACCCTACCGTCCTGCATCAACACCGTGCCAAGACCAATGCATGACGCATCACAATACACCGTATAGGACCCCGAACCAATAGGCGATACCAACACTGGGGCTGTAGTCAAAGCAGTTTCGAGCTTTTGAAAGCTTTCCTCAAACTCCTTGGTCCACCTAAACGGAGCCCCCTTCTAGGTCAATCTGGTCATATGTGTTGTAATAGACGAGAAACCCTTTATAAATCTACGGTAATACCCCGCCAAGCCAAGAAAACTCTGGATCTACGTAGCCGAGGATGGTCTGGGACAACTCCGCACTACTTTAATCTTCTTCGGATCTACCTTGATCCCCTCACTCGATACTACACGACCCAAAAATGCCACTGAATCTAGCCAGAATTCACAATTCGAAAATTTTGCATATAGCCTCCTTTCTCTCAAGGTCTGAAGCACAGCCCTCAGGTGCTGCTCATGATCCTCCCGACTCCGGGAATACACCAGAATGTTGTTAATAAACACAATGACAAAAGAGTCAAGATAGGACTGAAATATACTGTTCATCAAGTGCATGAATGCTGCTGGGGCATTGGTCAGCCCAAAAGGCATCACAAGAAACTCGTAATGACCACACCGAGTCCTGAAAGCAGTCTTCGAGATATCTGGCTCCCGAATCTTCAACTGATGATAGCGTGAACGCAAGTCGATCATAGAGAACACTCTGGCACCCTGAAGTTGATCAAATAGGTCATCAATACGTGGCAATGGATACCTGTTCTTCACTGTAACCTTGTTCAACTGGCGATAATCAATACACATCCGCATAGAACCATCATTTGTCTTTACAAATAAGACTGGACCACACCAAGGTGACACACTAGGCCGAATGAATCCTTTATCAAGCAACTATTGCAATTGTTTCTTTAACTCTTTCAACTCTGCTAGGGCCATATGATAGGGTGGGATAGAAATGGGCTGAGTGCCTGGTAACAAATCAATACCAAAGTCGATATCTCTATCAGGAGGCATGCTCGGAAGATCCGCCGGAAATATGTCTAGATAATATCTCACTACCGGAACTGACTCGACGGTAGGAGTATCAACACTAACATCCTTCACATATACCAGATACGCATTACACCCCTTCTCAACCATCCGCTGAGCCTTTTGAAATAAGACAACCCTGCTAGGAGCATAATCTAAGGTACCTCTCCACTCTAGCCGTGGTAGACTGGCATAGCCAACGTCACCGTCTTGGCGTGAAAATCAAGGATAGCGTGATAGGGTGACAACCAGTCCATGCCCAAAATAACATCAAAATCCACCATACTAAGCAACAATAAATCGACTCTGATACCAACTTGTCACAACCCCAATTTCCCTCTGTAGAATGTCGTGATAGCACCTAGTCTTTAAAACTAGGTATGCCTAACAATTATGCGGAATAACTGAATATAAAGCTGAAACTCAACCTCAACATCTGAAATAAATAAGAACTGCGATTCGAAATAGTTACAACTCCCAAAATCCGGTAGAAATAAGTCACAAGCTCTAAAGAGAAAAAACAAATACTAAATATCTCTATGCATCAGAGTTAAATGAAGAATGAGGAAAACCACATAATAAATATAGAGGTGGACTCCAAGGTCTGCGGACGCTGGCAGATGTACCTTGAAGTCTCCACGTACGGGCTAGCTCACTGGTCCTGGTCTAGTAAGCAGTACCTGAATCTGCACAGAAAGATGTACAAAATTGTAGTATGAGTATACCACAACAGTACCCAATAAGTGCCAAGCCTAACCTCAGTAGAGTAGTGACGAGATCAGGTCAGGGCCCTACTAGAAATAACAGGAAACAAGGCAGAAGATATAGTAATATAATAAAATGACTGAGTAGTGAACAATGAGAATGTACAGAAAGATAACAACACGGGATTCAAGAAGACAACTACAACACGTGAGGAAAAACAAGATTTTTACAAGTTCAGAAACAACAACAACAATAACAACAATGACACAACAAATAAAGGTAAACAACAGGGGCATTCCCGAGGTACTGCCTCTTAGTCCCAAAAGTAAATATCTCACAATGGTAAGGCAAAAACCTAGTGCAAATAATGATAACCGCACGGAAGAAACCTCATGCCACAATAACACTCCACATGGCAGAAACCTCGTGCCACAATAACACTCCGTATGGAAGAAACCTCGTGCCAAAATAACACTCTGCACGGAAGAAACCTCGTGCCACAATAACACTCCGCACGGAAGAAACCTCGTGCCACAATAACACTCCGCACGGAAGAAACCTCGTGCTACAATAACATTCCGCACGGAAGAAACCTCGTGCCACAATAACACTCCACACGGAAGAAACCTCGTGCCCCAACCAATCAGTTATCTCAACAAAACAATCGCGAAAAACAACACAAAACAATGGAACAATGAAATTACAGCAAAAAATCCTAAAGTTAAAGAATGAATACGAAATCAAAGAAAGCAGGTAGTTCAACTAAGCATGTTGCACAAATTGCAAGTAAGAGATGAGACACGTAGACATGTGACATTAGACTAAACATGATGACTACACGTGGTCGAGTAATTCAATTAAGGGAGTAAAAGGAACTATTTAGCAAATGTCAGATTTTTAACATTTAGCCCGAGTACGCACTCGTCACCTCGCGTACACGGCCTTCACGTATTGCAATTTACCATAACAGTACCAAATCCTAAGGGAAATTTTCCCCACACAAGGTTAGACAAGTCACTAACCTTAAAACCTCGCTCAATCAATCAATAAGAAGATCTTTGCCTCCATTTTCCAACTCCGATCGGCTAGAATCTAGCCAAAATAATTACATACTATAAATATAACTATAAGAAGCTAATTTAAATAATGAAACTACGACTTTAGCAAAGAATTAAAAAATCGCCCTAAAAAGTCAACCCGAGCCTACATCTCGGAACCCGAGCAAAATTATAAAATCCGAACACTCATTCGATATCGAGTGCACCCATACCAAAATTACTCAAATCTGATACAAAAATTTTGATCGAAACCTCAAAATTGAGCCTAAGGACTTTTTCACCTTTTTCCCAATTTTTCAACCCAAATCCTTAATTATATGAAGAAATTAATGGTAGAGTAGTGAAAATTAATCAAAAACGAGTCGAGAATCCTTACTCAAATATTTCCTCTGAAAATCCCTCAATATTTCGCCTCAATCCGAGCTTCCTAGGTCAAAAAATGAAAAATAAAATCAAACCCTCGAACTTAGGCCTTTTCTGCCTAGTGAATTCGCACCTGCGAACCTACAGCCACAGCTGCGAAATTTCCATCCCTGGTGCGATTCGCACTTAGCCAAGCAACTTCCGCTTCTGCGGACCAAAATTCGCATCTGCGTTCTCACTTCTGCGGAAGGGCTTCGCTTCTGCGACCCCAGGCTTGACTAGCCTTTCCGCTTCTGCGCTTCCTCCATCGCTCCTACGAGTCCGCTTCTGCAGGACTCTGACTGCATCTGCAGTCTCATCTCGGCAGTCCAATTTCGCTTCTGCAGCTAGATGGTTGTTTCTGCGGTGCCGCACCTGCGGCCCAAAGTGCGCAGGTGCGTTTGCACCAGACACAACAATGCTTCAGCTTTCCCACAAGTCCAATATTATTTCGGATTAAATCTGAATCACACACGGGGCCTCCCAGACCGCGTCCAAATATACCAAAAAGTTTTAAAACATCATACGAACTTAGTTGAGGCTTCAATCACATCAAACAACGCTAAAAACATGAATTGCACATCGATTCAAGCCTAATGAAACTTTTAACTTCTACATTTAACACCAAAACCTATCAAATCAAGTTCGATTGACCTCAAATTTAGCGCACAAGTCATAATTGACATTATAGAACTACTCCAATTTTCGGAATCGGGATCTGACCCCGATGTCAAAAAGTCCACTCCCAGTCAAACTTTTCAAAAATCATCCAACTTTCCAACTTTTGCCAATCAACGCCGAAATGACCTAGAGACTTCCAAATCAATATCCGGACACGCTCCTAAGACCAAAATAACTCTACAGAGCTATTGAAACCGTCAAAACTCCATTCCGGAGTTGTCTTTATACAATTCGAACTACAGTCAATTCCTAGAACTTAAACTTTCAATTTAGAGACTATGTGTCCCATATCACTCCGAAACCAAAAACCAAACCTCCCGACAAGTCACATAACCACAAAAATGAAATAGAGGGAGAAATAAATAGGGGTTCGGGGCTAATTCTCTCAAAACGACCAGCCGGGTCATTACAAAAACTATCCTAATCATCTCGGTTTCTCTTCGGTATCGGTACAGTTCGATTAATATTTTGGTACTTTTTAAAAATTTCATGCAAGATTCGCTAGTTAAAGTTAGAATGTGATCGTGTGTAATGGATAGGATTTTGGCAAAACTCTCTAGGCATTTTCACTATCTTAAAAGCGATGATCAAATTATAGGAACATGAAAGATGTCGAGAATAGAGATTCATCCCACTATTCTATGGTAGCGTAAAACAAATTAACTAAAGACAAGAGAAATATAAATCAGACGAGTGGAAAGATATTATTCGAGTTGGGACTCAAGAATAGAGCTTACCAAAAGATTAGTATCCAACAAGAAAAATCTAAATTATAAGAGAGGAAAGATATCCAATACATTGTAGCTTACTTTTTTAAGATCGTTGGAATACCTAGTGGCTTGTTGCTCAAGATGTTAGAACTAATTTAGTTTTGATATGACTAGTAGAATATGTTTGGAAGTTGGGACCTTGGATATTAATTATTTGGTCACTTGTAGCCATTTTCATAATCAATACCCAAAAAAAAAGAACTTCTTTGTTAGTTTTAAACTTAATATATAAAATATATTTTTTAAATATAAATTTATTCGGTACAGTTTGGTATTTTTTAGATTTATTTTTATAAATAAAAAACCTACCTTATTTTACGGTTATAAGTTTATATAAAAACCTATAATTTTATTAAAATAAACCTCATTATCGATTCGGTTCGGTTCGATTTGGTTGGTTTAATCGGTTTTTAAAGATTCATTCACACCCCTATCAAATACAACTTGAATATATGGAAGTTGTGACCTTGAATATTAATTATTTGGTCACTTGTAGCTATTTTCATAATCCCAAGACCCAAAAAAAGAACTTCTTTGTTAGTTTTAAACTTAGTATATAAAATATATTTTTTAAATATAAATTTATTCGGTACAGTTCATTTTTTTTATAAAATTAAAAACCTACCCTATTATTGTCACGACCCAAAATTCCACCACAGGCGTCGTGATCGCACTTACTCTCTAAGACTAGGTAAGCCAATTACAATTTCATTTCGAGTCATTTTTTTTTAATGTAAAGACTCCAAGGGACTGCGACGACCAAGCAGTCCTACCTTGAATCTTTGCGATCACACTCTAATCTCTGCCCGAATCCGATATCTCCAATACCTAGTCAAATAACCTGTGCAATATAGCATACAAAAATAATAGAAAATAAATAGCAGCGATGGCAATAATAATCAACTTGTTACATAAACAGCAAGGTAACAGGAACATCATAAATATTGCTCAAACGAATAATAAACACAAGTACAACCAAAATCAAGTCCTTCAAATATACATCTTTTATCTATGAGTTTTTCAAATAAAAATCTTTAGAATGTAATCCGTACAATTAAATATGTTCCGAAGATACTTCCTTCAAATAAATATCTTACGAATATAATTCTTTCAAATAAATATCTTTCAAATATAATTCTTTCAAGTAAATATCTTACGAATATAATTCTTTCAAGTAAATACCTTTCGAATATAATTCTTTCAAGTAAAAGTCATCATGGGACACCTCATTTAACTTTTCTGGTGTGAGAAATATATTCAACATATTACATCGAATGGCACGGTAATACCTTCGTGCACTTGTCTCATTCTCACTTGATATATATATATATATATGTAGATCAAATCAATTGGCACGGCAACACCCTTCATGCATTTATCTCTTTCTCACCGTGCATACATATAACAGTACCAACTAGGTGGGAGAAATGCTAATAACAATCAAAGAAATAAAGTGGGAAGCACACAGGAAGCAACAACGACTACAAGACACATAGAAAATATAAGTGCACAATTACAGCTCAAGATAAAGGCATGAATGTATATACAATGAAAAGATATCACAATATAATGCATGTTTCTTGTCCTCGCCTGCACGGAAACACCCTTCATGCCATGAACATATGATAATATAAAAATAATGGCACGACATCACCTTTCGTGCTTTTACTCTCATCCGCACATGATAATATAAATGAAATGGTACATCATTATCCTTCATGTATATTAAGAATGGCACGGCATCACCCTTCGTGTTTTATACTTTTCCTCACATGATAATATAACTGAAATGGTACGGTATCACCCTTCGTATTTTACACTCTCAAATGGTACGATATCACCCTTCGTGCTTTACACTCTTCCTTACCAAGCACATGTATATCATTAACAAGCAAGGTAGGAAGCGTAAATAACATCAAGTAGAGTGTTTAAACGACAACACAATACAACAATTCATATCACAATTTACCCACCTGCCACAACCAACTCCAAAGATACAACAAAAATTAATTAATTTCAAAGCAAATAGCCCAAAAAAAGTAACTCAGCATAGGACAACACCTTCTTTAATCCAAATTTTTGATAAATATATTAACGCCTCTTTTTAAGCTTATTTAACTAATTATTTGCAGATGGAAAATTCATAATGAAATTAATTCCAAGAAATATCAAATCAACAAACACACGGAATTCACAAAAAATTCAAGTGGAAATCACCCCAAATTATCATATAAAATACAAACTCGACAAACAAGGAACGGGGCATGACAAATAAAGGATTTACTATGTTCCTATAATTTTTCAATTTAATATATAAGGGTGTCTACAAATTTTAGCCGGTATAAATTGCACATATAAACCAAGTACGTACTCGTCACCTCGCGTACATGGTTTTCAATCACATAATTTCCAAATAAAACTCAATGCCTAAGGGGTAATTTCCTCACTCAAGGTTAGGCAAGATACTTACCTTTTTGAAGCTATGCCGATATTCCAAAATAGCCTTCTTGCTTGAATTGACCTCCGGACAGCTCAAATCTATCCAAATTGATTGTATAACTTAATTAAAATTTATCGAAAACAATTTCGGATAATAAAATATCAACTTAAAATTTTGCATTAAAAAGTCAACGCGGGGCCTACCTCTCGGAGTCCGATAGAATTCTTACGAAATCCGAACACCCATTCCGATACGAGTTCAACCATACCAAATTTACCAAATTTCGCTAACGAATCGACCTCCAAATCTTAAATTTTCGTTTTTGAAAGATCTTGCAAAAATCCCATTTTCTTCCAATTCATTTACTAATAAAAGATGAAAACAATCATGGAATCATGAAATATAACTAAAATCGAGTAGGAAACACTTACCCCAATCCATTCGGTAAAAATCCTCTAAAACAATCGCCCAAATCCGAGTTCCCTACCTCCAAAAATATTGAAATAAGCTAAAAATGAAACTGCTCAATAAAAACCCATTTACCGTCACTAAAAGTCCATTTTCCGTCACTAAAAGTCCATTTTTCGTCACTAAAAGTCCATTTCCCGTTACTAAAGGTCCGCACCAGAACCTGCTTGCACTAGCAATTTAATATTTCACTAAAAAGGCTCTAACTCCATCATACGAACTCAGAATTCGACGATTCTTGTTCTTATGAGTCACAAATAATAATACAAACCTAGTCGTTCAATCGAAACTCAATTCGGAGCTCATTTTCTCAATACGATACTAATTCGCTCGTTAAACAATTAACTCATGTTTCACGCTATAAACTCAATCGCGGCTTGATAAAATTAGACCAAACATTCCAGATCATTCCTATAATTCATTATCAAACTCTCGGAAGTCTGAAAATCGAATTTCAATCTCTAAAACTAAAAATGAACCTTTGGCTCATTACATGCTTATGCTCAAAATACCAAACTCTTCCAAAAACTCTTCCCACACAGCCTGTAGAGTATCAACCATAATCTTTTGTACCCAACTCCAACTGCCAAACGGTTTAAATTTATGAAACTAGATATAAAGGGCTACAACTTTCTTTTGCTGGATCATCGCCAAATTTCTTATAGATTACGAGATATAAGCTTCCAAAGTCAGCCATGTGCAGCAGAAATTTCTGTGATGCACACTGCCAGGCAAAACAACTACAATACTAAGTTTCAGTTAGTCGATCATAACTTTCTGTAAAAATATCCAAATGATGAATGGTTTATATTTCTGGAAACTAGACGCAAAGGGCTACAAGTTTTATTTGTGAATCATCTCCATATTCCTTATAAATTACGAGATATAAGCTTCCAAAGTTAGCCCTGCGCAAAAGAAATTTCTGCGATGCACACTGTTGTAGCCAAAAATCAGCAGTTAAAAATGGCCTAGGAATGGTCCGAAACCACTCCGAAATTCACCCGAGCCCCTCAGGACCCCGTCCGAACATACCAACAAGTCTCAAAATATATTATGGACTTAGTCGAGGCCTCAAATCACATGAAACAACACCGAAATAACGAATCGCACCTCGAATCGAACTTATAAGTTTATAAAATTTCCAAATTCTATATCTTATGTCGAAGCATATCAAATCAATCCGGAATGACTTCAAATTTTGCATGCGAGTCATAAATGACATAATGGAGTTGTTTCAATTTTAAAAATTGAATTCTGACCCCGATATCAATAAAGTCAACTCCCGGTCAAACTTTCTAAAATTTTTTTATTTTTCAACTTTCGCCATTTCAAGCCAAAATCAATGACGGAGTTTCAAATAAATATCCGGACGCACTCCTAAATCCAAAATACCATACGAACCTATTGACATCATCAAGATTCCATTCCGGAGTCGTTTGCTCAAAAGTCAAACTCCGGTCAAACTTTAAAAATTCAAGCTTTATAATATCAAACTTTTATTTTTAAAAAACTAACAGAAAACGTGCCTACGGACCTTGGAATAACTTTACTTTTTGTACATAAGTCATAAATATTATTACGAAACTGATCGAACTCTCGGAATCCAAATCGGGACCTGGTATCAACAAAAATTCAATTATGGCCAAATTTAATAATTCTTTAAACTTTTAAATATTTAGTTTCCGTCAAATGGCGATAATTCAAGCTAGGGACTTCCAAATTTGATTGCGAGCATACGCCCAAGGCCCAAATCACGATACGGACCCACTGGAACCGTCAAAATACTGATCCAGATCCGTTTGCTCAAAATATTGATCGAAGTCAACTCAAATGAGTTTTAAAGGTAAAATTTCACATTTTTTTTGTTTTTTCACATAAAATTTTTTGGAAAAAGATACGGATTGCGCACGCAAATAGAGGAAGGTTGAATGGAGCTATTCGAGGTCTCGAAATATATAAATGAAGGTTAAAATTAAAAATGACATATCGGGTCATCACAATTATTCGGTACAATTATAAGTTTATATAAAAATCTACTATGTTATTAAAATAAACCTCATAATCGATTCAGTATGGTTCGGTTCGGTCGGTTTAGTCGGTTTTTAAAGATCCATTGACACCCCTATCAAATACAACTTGAATATATGGAAAAGAAAAATTTCCGAAGCTACGATATAATTTAAATAAACGAAGGAAAAATGATTTTGTAGGGATAAAGAGAGGAAAAACAAAGATGGAGAAAATACAACACAATTAAGAAAAGAAGAGAAAAAAGAGATTGAAAAACTGGAATAAATTAATTAAGGAAAGAAAAGAAAAAAATACACGTCTTTAGGCTAGCATTGAATCTCGCCATCCCGGTAGTTCACCTAAAATTATGGCACTTTACCAAATGCACCCTTAGTCCATTTGTGTGCCATCACTTTATAGATGTCTTATTTCCAGACAAATTACCTACACAAATAAGAAGTTTTAACCGAGTGTCCGGGTGCCATACCACTTCCTATGGTGATATTACCATCAGCGAATTCTGCATACTGACAGTAAAATATTAGATGCAATTTCTTTCCTATACTATACTATGCATTACATTGTTTTCCTCATAAAAAGAGGAATATGATAAGCTCAAAGGACAAGAATTACTCATGGTTTCGAATCTCAGCGGCTCGTGCTGTTGCACAATTGGTCTTCGCTATTCCCGTATTCCTTTTTAATTATACTAGTCTTAGGGTACGTGCGTTGTGCGTGTACCTAATCTCAAATATTAAAAAAATTATATAAATATTATTAAAACTTATGCTTAAGTTATACAATAAAAGTGAAGGAGTGTAAGTTTTTGAAAAAATAATTATTAATCATATTTAGCTAACTCTAAAGGATTATATATCCCCCACATATATTCAACTTAAATACATTATAAGTTCTATTATATCATTACTTCAATTTTACAAGTTATCATGCTTCATTTTTAATTTTAATAAGAATACTTAATCTTTGAAGATTTAAGAGTTCTCCCGTGATTTTTATCTGGGAAGCCATATACCGTTCTAGAAGACACAAACAAAATCAAATAATTGATAAAAGATGTCTTCCTTTTTCTCAGTGAGAAAATGCAAATTTTTCTATTAGTTTAATCAATAAAAAATAATATAGAAATTTTTTCCAACAAATTAGAAAGAACTACCACAAAAGAGAATCCAGGTGCGATATTTTGATTTATCTACTCTTTTTGTGTTGTGGAGAGAACTTTCTTTCTCTACCAAGCATATAACCATGCATACATTTGGATGATCATATATTGCTTTTCTCTAGAAGTAGTCTATAATTATAATGAAGTTACGTGTAGTTGACGGTTTCTAAAAGGACTATGTTAATACTATCATGTTAATACTAAATGTTAGACAATATCTTATATATAATACTACAATTTTGTTGACGTTTTATTTTTTGAAGAAATAATTTAGTTTTTCAAAAACTATAAAAGTTGGTATGTCAATTAATTTTGACTATGGCAATTAACTGTACAGATTTTTAATTTGTTGGCTACCTTAAATATTTATGTTTTGTTGTTAGGTTTCTTTAACGTCAATAATCATTTTATTCTTTGAGAATATTTATTTTTCAAGCTCCAAATAAAATAAAATAACCAAAAAGGCATTGTTCTAATAATTCTCCCTCGTTAGGATTACTTTGTCTAATATTTAGGATTTGAAGTTAACCAATATTATTCTTATATTTTTTGAATCGTTATAGTAAATTTGTGATATGATTTCAGCGGAATAAGGCTGGGGAAGATGGGTGTATTTTGTGGGACAACTAATTTACTCACAATTATATTGGTTAATAAGAAAGAATAACTTTTGCATATTTTGTTTGATGTTTTACTTCGACATCAGCAAGTTTGGCAGATATATCAGCCCAAGCTTGCAGCTCCATGAATAATTCTGCATATCTGGCGTATCAAACCTTGAATTCGTCTGGACATAATTTATGCATTATAAGATTTTCTTTGGGATGTGTGTACTTTATATTTATTTTACATAATTCAAATAAGGGGAAAATTTATATTAGGACTTTTTACATAGTTCAAATAAGGAAGAATTTAATAGACAAAATTTAGTTGGTTTTGAACTCTTAAATATTAGGTAAATAATTAAATTACTATCCCTAAATAAAGAAAAATAGTTAAATGACTATTTTGTCTAGTGTGAACTCTATTTTTAAAGGGAAAAAAAAGACGAACGATATTTCGCTAAGGGCTTTCGTATTTTTAATATAGTGTAGATAGATATAGATTAACTAGATGAAGAAAAGAGTGAAATTAAATTTTAGAAAACTCTTTGACCTCACAATTAGTCACAAAAACATGTGGACGGTATGATATTTATTGGATCGCATTGGACCATATCAAATTTAGCCCATTATGCCTGTCCATTGTGAGTGCTTTGTGAGAGACCGAATATCATATGGGCAGGGCAATACACAACAATCTCCATATTATAATTAACCGTATAACTATTTGTATCTCTTTTTTACTGCATAACTTCCTAGATTTATAATTTACTAGTAGGATTAGTTCATGATGAACCAAACAACTTTGAATGTATCTCGTACGGGTAGTGAAGCCCCCCCTATATATATATATATATACACACACACGAAAACGGTACAATTGAATTTATAGTGTGGTTTATAGACAAGTGAATTGATTTGACCCAAAAATATTGAATAAATAGGAACAAAAATAAGATAATGAAATAAAATTAAATGAAATACAAGCCTGGCTATGAACTTAGCCTCTCCGGTGTTAAAAGTGAGAACAATATTCAAGAATAAAGACTAGGAATAGTGTTAAAAAATGAGAGCATAATGTAGCTTTTGTGTACAGAATGTTTCGTGTCTACAATGGATGGTAATTCTCCTATTTATAGCCTTATTTAGGGAGACAAGATCCCTCAGTCAAGATCCTCTTGAATGAAAATAAAGCCGTCATTGATGGCTGCATAACGGCTGGCTATAAATGCATATATTCTCTGTAACGGCCTCTCATTGAATGCTACCCGATGTCAATACTTTGAACCATTGTCATCGACTACTCTGTCTCCGGGACTCATCTGACACTGGTCACATGCTTGCAACCGATTTTGACTATTTGTTAGCTCACATCCTACCTGTCTTCAGCTCCACGTATCATCACTTCATTCGTCCAACAGTCACTAATTAATTTTACTGTATACAGATAGTCCCTCACTTTTCAGTGACAATACTTTAGTGTCACCGAAAAGTAGGGAAAACCTCTTTCCTTAGCAGGCAAGTTTCTAAACAGTTTCTGACATTTGGAAGAATGCACGTCTCTCCGCATTTAATGACCCGAACACGTGTTACCCCACAATTTGACAAATATTTTTGCCAGTTCTCGAGGTAATCATGATCATGATTTTTGCCGTCTATAACTTCTCTACTATTCCTCATTTTTATTCTTTACCTTTTACAACTTCTTCTTCTTCTTCTTCTTCTTCTTCTTCTTCTTCTTCTTCTTCTTTGATTTACCTTAGAACCCTACTGCAAACTTCACCTTTCTCAATAAAATTTTTCTTCATAAATTTCTTACCATCATGTCTTCTAACATTATTGCTTTCTAAACTCTGGCCTTCTTTTTGGTGGAGACCCAAAGAATAATAGAAGAAAAGAGGTTGATGTCCAGTCTGAACCTCCAACCGTAAATACCATCATACCTCTCCACCTTAGCAAGAAATCTGACCTTCAAGAACAAAAAGAACCTACAAATCCCAAAAGTGACATGCACTGGCCTGTTAATAGGTATCCTTCTTTCATTCGTCCTCGTAGCATCCCTGTCATGAAGGATGAGTGTAATTGGACCAACATTGAAATCCTCATCCCTAGTGAGGTAGAAAGAGTCACATTCTCCAAACTAGGGTTCATGTATGTTTATACACACCCTTTCACTTTGGGAGTGGGTGAAGGAATCAACCCGGTAATCTTAGAATTTTGTCATCGGTACCAGATATATTTGGCACAAGTAGGCTCATCCATGTGGTGTACGGTGGCTTGCCTCCGCCAGCTGTGTTCCGGGACCGGGGAAACACTGACTCTTGCACACATAATGAACCTCTACTCTCTAAATATTTTCTGTGGGGGTGTGCTAAAATTTAGCAAATGCGGTCATCATGCCCTTCTCACCAGCGTCGATGATGACAACGACCGTGGATGGATGGAACAGTTCGTTATTATTGCAACAGGATATCCTCCCGGCCATAGCACCTACTTTTCCTGAATAATGGAATCTCTTCCATAAGTCTTGGAGTATCTTTATTTTTTCCCATGTTTTTAAAAACACCTTCCTTCGTTGCCAATTTTTTATTCACCTTTTCCCAACTACTCACTGGAAGCCACCACGGGTTCAAGATATGGCCTAATGGGTATAAAATATTCTGAATATTACTACACCAGAGTCCTGAATATAAAAAGAAATGGCTCCTAAATATGGGTGAAAAGCCAAAAATCATGGTAAACAAGAATGTTTATTCTTTCAATCTTTCAATACATCTTGGAAACGATTTAACTGACTTCTTTGTATCACACAAGACTTTTGAAGGGATCCATCATTTTTCCCGACAGCGAGGATCTCGATAACACGGTGGAAGCCGAACTGTTACTGCAGAATGTCCTTAACCAGAGGAGAGCTCGCGAATCTACTCACACTTTCGGTGAAGGTACCTCCTCCCGGAGTCCCAGCCCAAAAACAAGAAACCAAAGAGGAAACGCACCCCCTCGGCTGGGACTCAAGAGAAGAGAATGAAAGAAACCCCAACCGGACCAGGCACAGTGGTCCTTGATGATGAAGAAAGAGCTAATGATGAAGAGGCTCCTCTTCAGAGAAAACGATCATCATCACCTCAACCGGATACTCAGCCGGGAGAGCTTCAAACTCCACCACCCGAAGAGGTTCAAGAACTCTGAGGAGAAATGAAAATAGCTAAAAACGCTTTCGAATTCCCACAGTTGCTTCTGGTCAAAAGAGTACAATTCCTGACCTTCCTCCACCACCAACTTCTGAGTTGATAACAATTACCTCTCCATCTACAACAACTGCTTCTTCTCCACCAGCCCAGGCGGAACAAATAGAAAGTTCTCATTCTCCACGATCACCCGACCATGGAAATCTTGGAAGTACTTACTCGGCACCCACTCAGGACCCTCACAGGTAATGAAGTGTCATTCTTTCGATTTTGAATGAGTGCCATATACTTTCTAAGACAGTGGAGCTTGCCAATTATTTGAAGCCGCTAGCCTCAAAAAAAGATTGGAGAAAAATGGACTCTCTTTCTGCGGAGTGTCTAATAAATAATAGCATGCATTGCTCGGCGCAAGTAGAAATCTAACTTTCTTTTATATTCTTTCAACTTGTACTTAGCATTATTAACCTTATTACTAACCTTTTTCAGGCCAACCTTCTTGCTTCCGAGGGCCTACAAAGGTTGATTCTGGATAAGCAAGAGATTTCTTCAGAACGAGATCAGCTTCTAGCCGAACGGAATCAGCCTGCCGAGTGCCTCCTGGTGTCGGACGCAACAATTCCTCAAATAGATGATCTCGAGGCTCGATTGCTGCAATTCAAGCAAGATTGAATGGCTCGCAGCCAAGAAGCTGCCGAGCTACATGAAAACCTTAAGGAGGCAAAGGCTAACTAGGTCGAACTTCATAATACTATGACTGCTGCTACCGTGCGCGAGTCCGCCTTCATGAAATAAGTTAACAACTTGGGGGCTAGCTTATGCTCTATAATCGAGGAGGCCAATGCTGTCGTGGAGAGGTGAGCAAGAATAGAAGAAAGACTCAAAAGAGACATGGAGCAGAATTAGCTTCACTCGACCACTAATGTTGAGCTTGACTCCAAAATCATCATTATGAAAGCTGAAAATGAAAAGCTTCAATCCAAGATCGAAAAACTCCGAGCTAGACCCCAGGATAAAGAAGATTCAATCCTCTTCGAGAAAACCTATGCCATATATCACACAAAGAGGAACACTTTGGAGGAGGTCAAAGAAGTCATTGCTAGCATCGATGAATGTGTTGCCTAAGTTCGTGAACTAGAGACAACTGCTCTCAAGAACCTCCCTGCTCGGTTTGCTGCTTCTGAATCTTCGAATACTAACTCCGAGTACTCGGGAACTGAAGTGGAAACCGAAGAGGAAGATGAAGAAGATGGAGACAAAGATGAAGGCCCCGAACCGGAAGTAGAACAACCTTCTCTTAATAAGGAAAAACAAGACTCTTCTCTCCCTTCGAGTTCTGGCAACAAGAAATAATGTATATATTTTTTCTTTACTTTTCGTAATTATACCAAAACTCTCTTACTATGTTTGGCCTTTTAATTAATAAAAGAAACTCTTTGCTTAAGTGTTGTGTAAAAATATTCTTTTTTATTTAACTGACAAAGCTTCAAAAATCTTTTCACGTCCGATAGCTTTTGATTGCGGGAATAAACACTTCCAGAATCTACCCTTTACTATTAGGATTTCATAAGAAATGGCCCTCACGTTTACAATGCTTTTGAAAAGGACATCTCCTGTTCATTCCGACATAAGCATTTGAAGTTTTTGTTAACTTTCAAATGATAAAATAAATTAACTTACCATTTGGAAAAGAAATAAGATAAAAATAAAAGAACTTTGATTTATTCCGTTTATATTTAAAATTATATTTACATAAATATTCATTTGCTTAAGTAAATAAAGCTGTCAATACACGTGGCTAACTTATTTCTATGAGACTGATGATGTAGTCCCCGGTCCTGATAAGACATTGATCCTGGTTCTAACAGTCCCCGGTCTTCGTAACACTTTTAGTGTCTTGTCATGTATTATTTACCCCTAGTGTTCGGATGTTAAGTATGGGAATTTGAAAACTGAAAGTCTTGCATTTACCGATGACCCTTCCTTCGTAATATGCTTTACATTGCTGCCTCATTCAAATGAGAGTTTCTAGAGGTTAATGAAAAGAATGAGAGTTTTGGGAGATGAGATATGATATCGAGTCAAAGATTATTCAACCATCCACAAGTTGTTTGTCTGATCTACACAGAACTGTTTATACACATGCTAGAGTGAAGGCGATGGAGCTTATGGTTGTTGATTCACTAGTGAAGGCAAATGATTATCTATAGATTGCATCTTATATAGAGCATCCTTGCCGATGATCCTTCCTTTGTAGTCTGTTTTACATTACTTCCTCATTAAAAACCTTGCCAGAAAAACCTAATAGGGACAAAAACTGGTTGAAGGAAACATGAGTGCAGCACACACTTTCAGTATTAGCAAGGATCTTCAATAAGAATACCTTATGAGGTGAGTCACGTTCCAATTACTTGGAAGTTTAACTCCATCTTGATTTTTCAATTCATATGAACCTTTATCGATTATAGCTGAAACCAGGTAAGGTTTTTCCCATGTTGGTCCCAGCTTCCCGACGTTAACTTCCCGAGTGCTTTGAGTTACTTTTCTTAGAAGTAAATCCCCAACTTTGAAATATCATAGATTTTCTTTGCGGTTGTAATATCTTTCAATCCCTTGCTTTTGTGACACCATCCTCACATATTCAAGATCACAGTACTTCCAGTAAATCTAATTTAACAAGCAATGCTTTATTGTTTGTTTCTTCATTGGCTCGGGAAAACCTTGAGGTAGGCTCCCCCACTTCTACCGGAATCAAAGCCTCTGAACATTATACAAGTGAAAAGGGTGTTTCACTCGTGCTCGACTTCTCTGTGATTCAATAAGCCCACAAAACACCTGGTAGCTCATCTGGCAACTTGCCTTTAGCATCTCCTAACTTATTTTTAAGGTTGTAAATAATTACCTTATTGGTTGACTCCGTCTGTCCATTAGAACTCGGGTGGTACAGTGAAGATGTGATTCGTTCTTAAATCCTTCCAAAAACTTTGTGACTTTGGAACCTATAAACTGTGGCCCATTGTCATAAGCAATTTCTTTTGGTATTCCAAATTAGCAGACGATGTGATCCCATATAAAATTGATCACTTCTCGTTCTCCAATCTTTTGGTAAGCACCTTCTTCAACCCATTTAGTAAAATAATAAGTTAAAACCAAAAGAAATTTTACCTTACCGGACCCTTGTGGTTAGGGACCGACTATGTCCATTCTCGTATTCATGAATGACCACAGTGACACCACCGGATGTAAAAGTTCCACCAGTTAATGCACTAACTGTGCATGTATTGACATTTATCGCACTTTTGTACAAACACCTTTGCGTCTTGCTCTATCCGGGGCCAATAGTAGCCATCACTGACTAACTTAAGAACCAACGAGTCTGCACCAGAATGGTTCCTGCAGACTCCCTCATGAACTTCCCTCATCACGTAGTCAGCCTCCGATGCCCCTAAACACGAGCTAATGGTCCTTGGAATGACCTCTTGTATAACTGTCTGTCAATAAGACAGTAACAATCCACCTTGGTCCGTGTTCCTGGCATGCTTTTGGGTCTTCGGGCGATTTTTCATGCCTTAGATATTCAATGAACTCGTTCCTCCAATCCCAGATTAAATTGGTTGAATTAACTTCATAATAGCCATCCACATCCAACACCAAATGCAACAATTGAACTACCACATTGGAGTCAAATCCTTTCATTTCTATGGACAAACCCAAATTGGCTAATGCGCCCGCCTCCACATTTTCCTCCCTTGGAATGTGGACGATTGACCACACTTTGAACAAGAGAGTAATGTTTGAACCTTGTTCAAGTATTATTGCATGCGCTCCTCCTTGGTGTCGAAAATTCCGTATACTTGGTTCACCACTAACTGAGAGTCGCACTTTATTTCGATGACCTTGGAACCTAGTCCCCGATCTAGTTCAAGTCCTGCAACTAAAGCCTCGTACTCGACTTCATTGTTAGTTAATGGTACAGTTCTAATGGCTTGCTTCAGGGTTTCTCCCGAAGGAGTGATTAAAACTACCCCGAGACCGGACCCTTTTACGTTGGAAGCTCCATCTGTAAACAAGGTCCAAACTCTTGATACCGTTCTCGATACCAATACTACTTCTTTAGCATCTAAAGGCATTAATCTTGGACTGAAATCGGCCACGAAGTCGGCCAAAACTTGTGACTTGATTGCAGTCCTGGGCTTGTATTCAATATCGAATTTACTAACTTTGACTGTCCATTTACCCAAACGACCTGAAAACTCAGGCTTATGAAGGACATTCCTTAAGGGAAAGGTTGCCACAATGGCTATTGGATGACTTTGAAAATAAGGCCCAAGCTTTCGAGAAGCAACTAAGATAGCTAAGTCCAGCTTTTCAAGGTGCGGATATCGGGTCTCCGCTTCCTATAATATTTTACTAACATAATAAATGGAAAATTGCATACCTTCTTCTTCCTGGACCAAAACATCACTTGTTGCTACTTTCGAGACCACCAGATAGATCAACAGCTGCTCACCTTCGTCCGATTTTGACAATAACGGAGGGGTAGACATGTCACGTCCCGACCTCGGGGAGCGCGACCAGCGCTCAACAGAGTTATCCTGGTCAAGCAAGACTGTACAGTGTTGTCTACCCAACTCACCCATGAATAAAGAGAAGAATACATTTTATTAATTAGACAGTAAGAAATAGGTCATATGAATAACACTAGTTCATTTCTATTAGTTACGTCATTAACAAGTTTCCAAAATAGTACATTGTACAATCATAGTTAAAGTGGAACAGATGATACGATTACAAAATGTTTAGTTTAATCTTCCCAAAAAACAGATACAACCCACACTATGTCTACGGAGCCTCTAACAGGAACAAAAGAGTGCTACGACAGTGTCGGCAACAAGGCCCCGGCTATACCTTAAGCACTAGGTACAAAGGACAAGAGATATAGGACCCCGAAATGAAGTGGGGCTCACCAAGTCAGCTGAGGAGAGGGTGTGCTGTTAACACTGATCGATACCACATGCTATGGAACCATCTGCATCTATTAAAGATACAGCACCCTCGACAAAAGGGACATTAGTAAATATGGAATAGTACTAGTATGTAAAACTAAACACCCTCTTAATAGAACAAGTAACAGCAAACGGAGAAGGAAACATGAAATCAATAAGAGAATCAAATAGTATCAAGGTGTCAAGTTAGGGGAAAGGAAAATTTCAAGTAAGTTCCAATCTTTTTAAGTTGGAGATCTTTAGCACCGATACACCCATCGTGTTTTAGCATGGAGTCTGATCTCAGCCTGACCGGCTAAGTTGTCTCACCCCGAGACACCCACTCATAATACCACCACGTGTGCGATATGTCGTCCGATCTCAGCCCGATCGGCTAAGCCGTCTCGCCACAATGTCGTGTGGGTTGACATCATATCACATCTCGCTAGCAATAATCTCATCCCATGTAAGTGAAAACAACTCAACACATCAATCTCGTCCTATATAAGGGGAAACAATATCATCACATTAACACAGGGATTTACTCCTCAATCACTCTTACACTGGCACGTGTAGTTTCGGGGTTAGGTTATTTCGACCTACCCTTCCTCAGTGGCTAATATATACTCCCAAAGCATTTACTATTAAAAGGATTTACCACTTATTTTATAATCTTTTACATATCATTCATTTCATTGGCACCAATGGCCATGACACAGTATCATTCTTGGCACGTTGGCCGCACACCATATTTCATGTTCTCTTCTTTCACTTTCAAATATCATCATAGATAATCAACAACAAGGCCTTTCAAATTAAGAATTTAAACACATATTTGAGCAATATAGGGTCTTAGGCACATGTGATTTCTTACACAATTTGACGTGATAACTTTCATCAGAGTCACGTTTTTAAATAATAATAACAAAAATCTTTGGAATACATATTGAACGCATATTTATTTGGACACAAGGCTTATTTGGAATAATCAATTTATAATGAGCATCACGGGACTTACAAGGTCATTGTGGAGTTCAATTCTTAAAGAGGATTTTAGCCAACATACCTCGCTTTGAGCCTCCCTTAATTCACTACACAGTTCCGAAATCCTAGCAACTTTGATCTATTTAGAGACACAACAACATTGAACATGAATTAGGAAGGAGTTCACGATTCTAGCTCATTTGAGCATTTTATCAAACACTAGGTGGCCATTATGATCTCAAGGTCCTCCTATGATGGGTTCTTCTATTTCACTGCCCAAAATCTAGCCAGTGGAGTTCAACAATCTCCCCACAACCTTAGATAGCTTATGCATGTATAATGAACAACTCCTACACCCAAGAATTGCTTGGCTTATTACCTATTTTCAGTCAAAACTCGAAATTGAAGGTTAGGACTAGAACCTTACCTTTTGGTTGAAGACCTTGTGAGTTACCCTAGAGAATTCTTCAAGGCTTGATCAAAGATTGATGAAAAAATAACTTAAGAAATTCCTTTTCTCACTCTAGACCACCTTCTTCTCTCTAAAATATAAATTTGAACCTTCTAAAATGATCCCTAAGATTGTTTGATAAGAATGGGGTTGATTTCAAAAATTAGAAAATAAATGAAGCCCCGATGTAGATCTGCAGTCGCATATGCGACCGCATAACTCTTCTGCGGTCCGCGAAATGGACCGCATAATGGCCCTCTGGAATTGGGCACTCCTGCCTCACTCTACGACCGGTCTGTGGTCCGCATACTTTTTCTGCAGTCGCATAATACGCCGTAGAACTTTCCTCCGAAAATATTTATGCTGGGTCTGCGATGGGTTGTGCGGACCGCAAAATGATTATGCGGCCGCATAATGGACCGCACAATGGTCCAAAAGTTTGCCCAAATTTCTGGTTCAGTCTGCGGTAGATCTGCGGTTCGCAGATCAGTTCTGCGATCGTAGAAATGCCCTTCGCTTCCAAAACTTTTCTGCAACTCCCCAATGCACTATTCAACCTAAAACATATATGTCTACTTCGGCACCATGAAACCCCAGGTTTTAGGTAAAACTTTATGGGGCCTTACAAGACATGTGCCTTTCTAGATCTTTCAGTGCATGTTGACATTACTGAGTCCACACGAAATTATTTTTTGTAAGGCCCCGTACAAATTTTAACCAAAAACTTAGAGTTTCGTGGTGCCAAGATAGATTCCTACATTATTATAGTAGAGGAAAATATTTCGCAGAAGAACGCGTTTCTGCGACCCAATATGCGGCTGCATAATCACTCTACGGACCGCATAATGGCCGAAGAGTGAAGCAGCAAATTTAGCCAATTTGAGGACAGCTTTGCGGTCGATTATGCGACTGCATAATCGATATGCGGATCGCATATTGGTCGCATAATTCCTCTTGGGTTTCTGCGGAGGGAGTTTTGCGGTGCATTATGCGACCACAAAATAAGTATGCAGACCGCATGCTAGTAACATATTTGGGCCGAAAGTTCAGGCCCCTAAGGGCTATTTCTGCGGTCACTTTGCTGATCGCATAACTATTATGCGGTCGCATATGCGACCGCAGACCTCTCACTCAATTTAAAACCCGACCCCCATTCCGTTAAAATACCCCTTTAATCTATTTTGAAGCTCATTTATGATATTTCTAGAGTGAGAGAGAGAGGGTTATAGAGGGAAGGCCTAATTTTCATCAATTTATCTTCAACCATCACTCAAAGCTTGGAAATATTCAAGTAGAGCACCAAATTCTTCATCCAAAAAGGTAAGACTTCATCACCCCAGCTCTTAATTTCAAACATAGTTATAATGGGGTATTAGTGTGATACTTCATGGGTATGCAGGTGGTTCATCTTGCATGCATGTGATAACGAGTGTGGAAAAAATAAAAAGTGAACTAGAACCATGAACGTTTTCCTAATTTTGGGTTCAATTTGTATATTGCTAAAATAGATTGAGGTTGCTAAGGGTTCCGGATAATTGTAGAGTCTAAAGAAGTGCAATTGAGGTATGTATGGCTAACTCTCTTCTTCCTAGAATCGAACTCCTGGTGTCCAAATAATTGGTGTAAGTTCCGAGTTGATCATACTAGAATTGTTTGCCTTAGTGTGTTGGGTTGAAAGATTCATGTTCCCTAATTGTTTTAGATGTTTACCATGTCATCATGCTATTTGAGAACATAATTATGATTTTCAAAGTTCCTTCCTTTATGTGTGCAATGCCTTATGTGATGGTACTTATCGACATGAATAATGATGTTATTTGAACGAATAAAAAGGGGAAAGACTCGAATTGTAAAATGTGCCCAAGTGCCAAGAGCTACTTAATAAATGAGGTTGTTTGTACCATGTAATGAAAGATGGGAAAGAAATGTGAATTGAGTGAACAATTGAAAGAGGTTATGTCTCAAGTGAGATGGCTTAGCTGATCGGGCCGAGATCGGACACCATGATGTACACATGGTGGCATTTGTATTGGAATTATTGATTTACATTGTGGATATGGATATGTCTCACTTGAGATGGCTTAGCCGGCCGGGCCGAGACCGGACTCCGTGTAAAAACACAGTGGCATTATGAGTTGTGGCATTTGGCACTAAAGATTATTAACCTAAAAAGATGGAAAGATTGAATTAGAAACTATGTGATCCTTACTTGGTGTTTCTTTGTATTTCTGTGAAGCACTTATTGATTATTATGACCGCCTTCTCTTTGTTTCACTACTCATTGTACTAAGATTGGTGTTTGCCTTACATACTAGTACTATTCGACAGTATTAACGTCCCTTTTGCCGGGGGCGCTATATCTTTGAATGGATGTAGGTGGTTCCATTGCAGATAGCACTGATCGTAGATAATGGTGCTCTCCTTCACACTCATCACAGCAGTCTTGGTGAGCCCCATTTCTTCCCGGAGTCATGTAGTTTTGTTTTTATATAAGTTACCACATTTTGAGGTATAGCCGGGGCCTTGTTGCTGGCATTGTCATGATTGTCTTTTGTATCATTAGAGGCTCCGTAGACATTTATGTGGGTCGTGTATGGGTATCGGAGTGGTCACTAGACTAAGTTGTATTTTGAATACTTAACTATGGCATAATGTATATAATGAAAAATGGACTAGCAACGTTTATGCATGTATATTTGATCTCTCCCCTATTTAGCAAATGGTAACACGTCCTCTTTTTAGATCATGAATGAGTCGAGTAGGGAAGGTCTAATAGGCTTGCTCGACCGGGTTCACTCGGTTGAGTGCCAGTCGCGCTCCCCGAGGTTGGGGCGTTACATTTTTCTTTTTCAAAAGTGAACAGAAATGATAATATTTTTTCGAAGACCTCGAGATGAACCTGCTCAGAGAGGCCAATCTACTGGTCAATATCTTACTTCCTTTACACTTGTTAACTGGTTTGGTTATCCTCGATGGCTTTGATTTTGTCGGGGCTTACTTCGTTTCCTCTTTGAGAGACCAGAAACCAAGAACTTACCGGAACCAACTACGAAGGTGCACTTCTCAGGGTTGAGCTTCATATTATATTTTCTCAAAATGTCAAATGTCTCTTGTAGATGTTTTAGATGATCTCCCGCATTAAGAGACTTAACTAACATGTCGCCAATATAAACTTCCATTGTCTTACCTAGCTGTTTTTCAAATATTTTATTAACAAGCCTCTGGTAAGTGGCTCCATCATTTTTAAGCCCAAAAGACATCACATTATAGCAGTATGTGCCAAAATTTATGGAAAAAAGTGTTCTCTTGATATTTCGGGCCCATCCTAATTTGATTATACCCTGAATAATGATCCATGTCCAATCCACACTCAATAGTGAGTGAAAACGGTCATTGGAAGAATAGTACTCAACAAAAGTCGGGGTCAATTTCCACAAGGAGTTACTATGGGTGTTAGGAGTATACACTTGACGAAAGCGAATGGAACAACTAAATTGCACTTCCAAACAAAAGGTTTAGATTTCTAATTCTAATTTTACTCTAGAAATTATCAGCTAAGAAAAGAAACTCGAAGCGAATGATTATTGTTTGGTGTTTTTTCAAATAGTTAAAAAGCCTAGGGATTGACCATAACCTAGGTGTTCACCTAATGGGTTAAATATGTTAACACTTATTTTGTTGATTGGGGTGTATTATAGCTCTCAACTCTATGTTACCCACTCAATACCTCTCGGTCATAGAGTGATTTTGCCCAATTTGGCTTTCTCAAGATCAAATGGGTATCAAACTAAATAGTTGATATGAGCTCAAGTCAGGTTCTCAATATCTCTAGTTTGAACCCTTTAATTAGGCTAATCAAACCCTCCATTAGCCCAATTCCTTGTTAGCCAAGTTATCCTAGACTAGGTCCTTCTTTCTCAAGGAGAGACCAAGTTAAAAAGGCATGAATCAATGTTTGCAACCATTAACTCTAAAATTAAAGCATAAACTACGCTAAATAATTAACACCCAATCATAAACAAATATTAAATTAAATACCCATAAGGTTTACATACTAGGGTTGGGTCTCAACCCTAGTAAGAATCTAGCTACTCATAGTGAAAAATAAAGAAAACAAAGAAGAAATGCTAATTAAATTCATAATCTAAGATTAAAATGATAAAATATGATGTTTGAATCCTAAAAAGTCACAAACTTCCTAAAATGGCAAAATATAATGGCTATAGCAACTCAAACTTTAATACTTGACCTAAAAATGTGAATCTCATCTTATTATAGTGGCCCAAAATTTACTGACAAAAATGCCTCAAGGGAGGTTCTGCGGCTGCACAATTCCATTGCGGTCCGCAGATTTTCAGCTAGCAGGGTCTAGGATTCTGGTGCCGCACAATTCTGGTCTGCGTCTGCAAAGCATCTTGTGCGGCCGCACATTGCTTGTGTGTTCTGCACTTCTGGCAAGGCTCAGGTCTTGGCTATATGCACTCTCTCTGAACTTTGAATCAATTGTCAGTGCAAACCTTGTTCAGCGACCGCACAATTCATGTGTGGTTCGCACATTAGCTAGAACTTTGTTGGGCTCTTTTACTTGTCCTGCGACCGCAGATGGAATTCTTCGATCCGCACTTTCTTCTACGGACCGCACTTCTTAAGTTCTGCGCCCCTTCTTGCCTTGTGATTCAGAACACTCCTTTTTGAGTTGGATTTCATCATAGGAGCCCAAACTTCCAACATTCCTGCAATTTGCACACTTTCATTAGTTTTGGGAACATAAATCAATACTTTTGGACTAAAACAAAAGTAAAAAGGTGCTAATAAGTAGTCAAAATTCACACTTATCAACTCTCCCAAACTTAAGTCTTTGCTTGTCCTCAAGCAAATAAATTAGTTCCCAGCTCCTTAGAGTTAATGATCATTTCAGCGAGTCAAAGGTGAGTCATTCACACATCAGTTGGGACCAACAATTACCCACACCACTCATGCATTATCAATAAGGTGACAAGTCAAATATCCATGCAAATATAGTTCTAATGTGACGTTTGAGCTTCAAGAATTGACTTTACTCATCAAGGACTTGTTCTATCATCTAGGTCACGGTGGACTCCAACCTCTTCCTCCTCTACTTTCCATTTTCCAAGCTCACTTAAGAAATTAACACTCAATCTTAAGATTCATGAATGGTCCACTCATCTCTCACAAGACAATGTCACAAGTACGGATTCAAGTACCATAGGCTTGCCCCTCATGTAGATCACCACTAATGTAAGATCACTTTGTTCAAAATGAAGCAGGACTTCTTTCGGGTTATAATGAAGCCTTTTGGATTAGGGTAGGATACCACATGGGTAAGTGGTTACACCTTTCCTTAAGCACTCCACATTTTCATTTCTCGGCTCATAATTACCAATTCTTAGAGGCATTTTCTTTTCATTTGGGACTAGAGAGATTTAACATCACTCTTTATTGTTCATTTCATTCTTTTTCTCCCTTTTTGATTGCTCATGCTAGGGATCATTACCTTTTGAATCCATCAACCCTTCCACTTATTCACGTTTTGCATTTTTCTTTTTGTTTTTTTTCTTTGCTTGCCTTCTCTTTTTATGCCTTGATACCTTTTTCAAATTCCTTATCTCTCCCCCAAACTTATGTTTTAAGTCACTTGTTTTACAAAATGGGTAAATGCTTATAACATGGTTATCAAATGATAAAGGCTAGAGGCTCAAAGTGGTTGACTAGGAATAACGATATTGGTTGGCAATAGAATACTCAAACAGGCCAAGGAGAGCCTACAATCACTTCTCAAACCAAGCAAGACATAGGATTTCACCTTGAAACACATTCGAGGCAAGTTCTAGACCCTTCGTATGAATACTTGTACTAGCAACAATTCATCTCACCCCTCACGCAACTAGATTGTAAAAGAGGATAGAGTCGAGAGCCTATAACGACCACATTCAAGTTTAAAGATCACTATGGTCCAATTAAAACACTTGATGATTACCAAAGTCAACTCAAGTCAAAAAGTCACTAACTAAAGCTATTTCTTTCAAAAACCTTGTCTCTAACCATAAGCATATAGTTAAGTGTGTTGGTACCAATTGTAGAACGATTAACTCTTCGAGAATGACTTGATTAGGTCTTTTTATTCATTACTACTACTATTATTAAATAAACACAAAAACAGACTCATTCCCTTAAGAAGGTTGTCACGCCATTCATCGTTGGGACGAGTCACCCGGTTCACACAACAACTACCTTTGGAAAGAACCATGGCGTTAAGAAAACCAAAGGCTTATTATCTACTAAAGCATAAAAAGAAGCTACTTGGCAAAATAAGAACTAATATGGAAAAAATAAAGAAGCTGGTAAGCCAAAACTACTAAAGAGAGATAAATATACCATAAAGTAGAGAGAGAAGCTAAATAAATACAAATAAGAAAAGAAAGAGTATCATCAAATTATTACAGACCAAATGTATCAAAGTGTACCAATGTGTCAAATAAACTCCACACCCCCCACCGAATAAAAGTAAGCATTGTCCCTAATGCTTAGCAAATTAAGAGTAAAAGAATAGAGGGTGAAGAAAACTCCCTAAGGATACTTGGACATCTCACTGTCTACAACAATATCATCTCCATCAGGGTCAGCCAACTGAATCTCATCATCATCAAATCTAGGTGTGGTTGGATTGTCGAACATCGTACGCACTGCCTCAGCAGTGTCGGCAGCAAGATCTGGCTCATCAGACTGGCCAGCTTGTGCTACCGGTGCAGATGGTGTTGAGGGATCTGGGGTGGACTGGTGTGGGTCAAGCAACATATCAAAGGGAAGGTCGCCAGCTGTAGCAAGTCTAGTCACCTCCCTCCGAAGTTTGTCCACTGATTTATTGCTTACTTAGGACTTCCCCATCTTCTTTACCTCCTTTCCCAACTCCTTAATAACTGGCCCGTGTTGTACCAAGGTATCCATGATCATCTTCTGGTTCTCAAAAATCTTCTTTAGTTTCTTATAAATGTCATAAGGAGCCTATGGTTCCTGAGAAGTGGATTGCGCTACAATAATACTAGACAAGTCAGACATCTTAGAAGTAGCTTTCTACATCCAGTTGTTGAGACTCGCCAATGTCTGGGAGACTCGCATAGCAGATAGAGGAATTGTGGGCATGTGTACTGGCTTTAGAGCAACTCTAGGGGATGTGGTAGGAGCTAAAGATGATGGTGGAGGCATAGCAGTGGCACTGGTAGAAGGCTCGGTAGAGGTGGATAGAAGATCAGTTGCCTCAGAAGCTACCACTGTTGACTCATCAGATTGGCCTGTGGTTGCAGAAGGCTGGACTTTTGCACCCATCAAATACGGGAGGAACTTCTCAATTGCAAACACAATAGCAAGGAGCTATTTCTCCGTAACGGTATAGTTCACTTGGGAACTATTCATGGTCTTACTAGCATAGTAGACCGGATGGAAAGTTTTGTTGATGAGTTTCCCCAAAACAGCCCCAACCGCTACGTCAGTTGCATCACACATGTGTTCAAAAGGCACACTCCAATTTGGAGCGGTAATGATGGGAGTAGTTGTCAACTTGAGCTTCAACAATTCAAAAGCTATCATGCAATCATCATTGAAATTAGACTTAGCATCCTTCTCAAGAAGCTTGCACAACGGGTTCACCACTTTAGAGAAGTCTTTGATGAAGCGCCAGTAAAAACCCGATGGCGTAAGAAACTCCGCACACCCTTCACTGAAGTAGGGGTGGAGGCTTAGAAATCACCTCAATATTTTCCTTGTCAACTTCAATTCCATTCCTTAAGATTTTGTGGCCAAGGACAATACCTTCCTCGACCATGAAATGGCATTTCTCCCAATTGAGCACCAAATTTTTCTCTTCACATCTAGCCAACACTTTGTCCAAATTTGTAAGACAACCATCAAAAGAATCTCCAACTACCGAGAAGTCATCCATGAAAACTTCAAGGTAGTCCTCCACCATGTCCGTGAAAATAGCCATCATACACCTTTGAAAAGTCGCTGGTGCACTGCACAAATCAAATGGCATCCTCTTGAAAGCAAAAGTACCATATGGACATGTAAAGGTTATTTTCTCTTGATCTTTCGGAGCAATAGGAATTTGGGTGTAGCCCGAGTACCCATCAAGAAAGCAATAGAAAGCACGGCCAGCCAATCTATCGAGCATTTGATCTAATAAAGGAAGTGGAAAGTGATCCTTCCTTGTGACTTTGTTGAGATTGTGATAGTCATACACACCCTCCAACCGGTCACTGTTCTAGTAGGAATCAAATCATTCTTGTCATTGGTGACCACCTTAATGCCCCCCTTCTTTGGGACACATTGAACCGGAGAAGTCCATGAACTATCAAAAATGGGGTAGACAACACTGGCATCCAACCACTTGATAATCTCCTTCTTGACAACGTTTTGCATAGCCTCATTGAGTCTCCATTGATGTTCAATAGATGGTTTGGATCCATCCTCAAACTTGATCTTATGCATGCAAAAGGCGGGGCTTATCCCCCGAATATCCGCCAAGATCTACCCAATAGCCTTCTTCCTCTTTTGTAGCACCGCCAATGTGGAATCTACCTGCACGTTAGTCAAATAAGAGGAAAGAATAGCTGGTAAAGTAGAACAAGGACCAAGAAATTCATACCGAAGATGTGGGGGCAATGGCTTCAACTCCAAGGTAGGAGGCTCTTCAATAGAAGGCTTTGTAGGAAGAGTTGTCCTATTTTCAAGATCCAAGGACAATTTCCTGGGTACATAGTTGTATGACCCCATTCCTTGAAAAGAGTTTACACTTTCCATGAAGCCATCCATCTCATCATAATCAAAGTTGAGTAAGACAACCTTCAACATATCACCAATATTGATTGTAGCACATGTTGCATCAACAATAACATCGGTCAGCAAGTTCACAAAAGAACACACCTCATTGCTATTTGGTTTCCGTATGGACTTACATACATGGAATACCACTTCTTCATCACCAACCCAGAAAGTGAGTTTTCCGGCTTCAACATCACAAAGCGCCTTTCCCGTAGAAAGGAAATGTCTCCCAAGAATAATTGGCACTTCATAGTCAACCTCACAATCTAGAATGACAAAATCCGCTGGGAGAATGAATTTATCGACACGAACCAAAACATCTTCAATCACACCCAAAGGCCTCTTCATGGTACGATCGGTCATTTGCAATCTCATAGAGGGGTCTTGGTTGCCTAATTCCCAAAGTCTTGAAAATCGAATAGGGCATCCAATTGATACTTGCCCAAAGATCACAAAGAGCTTTAGCGGACTTGGAACTTCCAATTGTACAAGGAATTGTGAAAGCACCGGGATCCACCAACTTAGGAGCCATTGAATGAACAATTTCAGTCACTTGATGGTCTCAAAATTTATTGACCGCTTCTTTGTCATAAGATCCTTCATAAACTTTTCATAATCGGGCATTTGTTCCAAAGCTTCTACTAATGGCACATTGATTGAAATACTCTTCATCATTTGAATGAACTTCTTGAATTGATTCTCACAATTTTTCTTGGCAAGTCTTTGAGGGTATGGAGGTAGAGGCTTAGTCAATAGTGCCTTAGACTTTTGCACTATCGGTTCTGGTATGTCAATAATGTGTTCCCTAGACGGGTTCACCTCCTCTTGAGTCTCTTCCATACTATCATCAATATCAATCCGAACTTCATCATTAGGTTGCACCACATTGTTCGGGATCTCTTCTTCTTGCATCACTTGATCATCATCAACAAGTTACCTTCAACTGGAGGTGGGTGCATTTCTGTCTCTTCCACTTCTTGTGATAACCGCCATGGCATGCCCCGTATTGTTACCACCCTTTAGGTTTACCACCGTGTCACTTGGTAGTTCCCCCTTAGGACGAGAATTTAAAGCCTGGGAGATTTTCCCCATTTGAACTTCGAGGTTGTGGATTGATGTGTTGTGTAAGGCAAGTTGGGCATCCAAATCGACATTCTTTTCCATCATTTGCTTGAACATACTTTCAATACGTCCTATTTCATTATTTGAAGAACTCAAACCATGGGAAGGATAAGGAGGTGGTTTGCTTGGTTGTTGGTACACTGAGGGCCTTTGAAAACCCGACCCCCGGTTGCTTTGATTGTTGCTCCATCCGCCTTGATTGTTACCTCCCCAATTTCATTGGTTGTTTCCACTCTAATTTCCTTGATTGTTGTTGTTATGCCAATTCCCTTGATGGCTGCCTCCACTCCAATTTCCTTGATTGTTATAATTCCAATTGTCTTGGTTGTTTTGTGGTCTCCATTGTTGTTGGCTTAGGCCTTGGAAGTTGTTTCTTTTCCCTTGAAAATGATTCACATATTGCACTTCCTCTTCTTGTTCGTTATAGGAATCATGTTGCTCAAAACCACCATCTTCTTGCACATAGTTCTCCACTCGATTTTGCACTTGTGGACCCTTGGTCCTCCTCTTTTTCACCATCATGTTCACTCCTTCCATAGCATTGACTTTCGTAGGAGTTTGCACTTGATTTAGTTAGGCCTTTGCTAGTTGAGTTATTGTAGTTGTCAATTCGGCAATGGCTTGCCCATGGTCTTGCAATTCTTTGTGAATGTGGATCATATTCAAGTCACCTTGTGGAACATTGTCCCAGGATTACCAAGTTGACAACGTTTCCACCATCTCATCCAAAATCTCACACGCCTCCGCATAAGGCATAGTCATAAAGTTCCCACAGGCTAGTTGATTCACTATATATCATTGTTGGTACATTCCTTGACCATAGTTCTATAGCGCTCTCATATCTCGTGTAGTGGTTCATTCGGCTCTTGCTTGAATGCCAAGATCTCATTTCGAAGTGTAGCCAAGTGTCCGGGAGAGAAAAACTTAGAAATGAACTTTTCTGCCAACTCATCCCAAGTGTGAATTGAATGGTTCGGCAATCGTTCCAACCAATCTAAAGCTTTCCCCCACAGAAAAGGCAAAAAGCCTTAGCCTCAATGCATCCTCGGAGACATTTGTTTGCTTGTTCCCCCAACAAGTATTCACAAACCCCTTCAAATGTTTACAATCATTTTGTGTTGGAGCACCGGTGAAGAAACCCGTTGCTCAAGCAAAGTGAGCATCACATTGTTGATTTGAAAATTGCCCGCCATAATACGGAGAGGGACTATTGCACTAGCATAACCTTCATTGGGCAATATCTGGTGTGGAGCCGCTCGTGGTGGAGGTGGGGGTGGCACGGGCACATTGTCATGAGGTACACGACCTCTCCGATTGGCTTGTGGCTCATGAGGTACCTCATCTACTTGCTCCTCATTAGCATCCAATTCCCCCAAAGGCAAATTTCTGAACTCATTGTTCGCCATGGTTGTACCTAAGATTTCTCACACAAGTTAGTAACACAAAAGGAAAAGAAGATATGCCAAAAACAAACCCAAATATATAGCTAACACCGTTTTAACTCCCCGGCAACGGTGCCAAAAATTGATCCATGTCCAATCCTCACTCACTAGTGAGTAGAAACTGTCATTGGAAGAATAGTACCCAACAAGAGTTGGGGTCAATTTTCACAGGGAGTTACTATGGGTGTGAGGAGTATACGCTTGACGAAAGTGAATGGAATAATTATATTGCACTTCTAAACAAAAGGTTGTGATTTCTTTTTGGTATTTTTTTAAATAGTTAAAAAGCCTAAGGATGTGACTATAAACTAGGTGTTCGCCCAATGGGTTAAATACGTTAACACTTGTTTTGTTGATTGGGGTGTATTATAGCTCTCAACTCTACGTTACCCAATCAATACCTCTCGGTCATAGAGTGATTTTGCCCAATTTGGCTTTCTCAAGACCAAATGGGTATCAAACTAAATAGTTGATATGAGCTCAAGTCGGGTTTTCACTATCTCTAGTTTGAACCCTTTAATTAGGCTAATCAAACCCTCAATTAGCCCAATTCCTTGTTAGCCAAGTTATCCTAGACTAGGTCCATCTTTCTCAAGTAGAGACCAAGTTAAAAAGGCATGAATCAATGTTTGCAACTATTAATTCTAAAATTGAATCATAAACTAAGTTAAATAATCAACACCCAATCATTAAATTAAATACCCATAAGGTTTACACACTAGGGTTGGGTCACAACCCTAGTAAAAATCTAGCTACTCATAGTGAGAAATAAAGAAAACAAAGAAGAAATTCTAATTAAACTCATAATCTAAGATTAAAATGATAAAATATGATATTTGAATCCTAAAATAGTCACAAACTTCCTAAAATGACAAAATATAACGGCTACAGCAACTCAAACTTCGAACCTTGACCGAAAAAATGTCAATCTCGTCTATTTATAGTCACTGACAAAAATTCCCCTCGGGAGGTTCTACGGCCACACAATTCCATTGTGGTTCGTAGATTTCTTCAGCTAGCAGGGTCTTGGATTCTGCAGCCACACAATTCTAGCCTGTGCCTACAAAGCATCTTCTGCAGCCACACATTTCTTGTGCGGTCCGCACTTCTGGCAAGGCCCAAGTCTTGGCCATTTGCAAACTGTCTGAACTTTGAATCATTTGTCAGTGCAAACCTTGTTCTGCGATCGCACAATTCATGTGCGGTCCGCACATTAGCTAGAACTCTGTTGGGATCTTTCACTTGTCCTACAACCGTAGATGGAATTCTATGATCCGCACTTTCTTCTGCGGCTGTAGAAATCCTTCTGCGGACCGCACTTCTTAAGTTCTGCGGCCCTTCTTGCCTTGTGATTCGGAACACTCCTTTTTGAGACGGATTTCGTCATGGGAGCCCAAAATTCCAACATTCCTGCAATTTACACACTTTTATTAGTTTCGGGAATATAAATCAATACTTTCGGACTAAAAAAAAAGAAGCAAAAAGGTGCTAATAAGTAGTCAAAATCCATACTTATCAAATAAGCATCAAGAAAACTCATCAACTCATGCCTGACCGTAGTGTCTCTCATTTGATCAATGTTTGGTAAAGAGAAAGAGTCTTTAGGGCATGCCTTATTTAATTATAATGTACACACATTCTAAATTTGTTATTCTTTTGAAGGCACTACTACTACGTTAGCTAACCAATCTGGGTAATTTACTTCTCAAATTGAACCTATATTAAGTAATCGGGTTACCTATTCCTTAACAAACCTTTTTCTCACCTCTGTTATCAGTCGCTTCTTCTACCTTATCAGATGGAAGTTTGGATCCAGACTCAGTTTGTAGACTGCACCTCCAATGGAATACCTGTCATATCTAAAAGTGACCATGCAAAACAATCAACGTTAGATTTAAGAAAATCCATAATTTTTAACCTGAGTTCGGGATTTAACCCTGTCCCTAAATGGAATTTTTTCCCCAAGAATTCTTCGAACAAAGCCACTTGTTCGAGCTTTTCTGTGGTTGATTTGGCCGCATCCGTTCTTTCAGTACCTGGAAAGACCTCGATACCTAATATAATTATGATGACTCCTCGTCTTTATCATCTTCGATCGAGGCGGAGGAAGGCACCAGTTCCTATATTGCTATTTACTTGTTTCTTTGCCCTTGCTATTGGAAAAAGTTACTGTGTTCATATTGCTTGCGTCTGGTTGATCTCCTCTAATCTGCTTGATCCCTTCCGGTGTTAGAAAATTTAACAGTTGATGGTATGTTGACGGTACAACCTTCATTTCATGTATCCATGGCCTTCTGAGAATTATATTATAGCCCATGTCGCCATCTACCACTTCAAACAAGGTGGTCTTCGTTACTCCTTCGGCATGTATGGGTAGCAAAAACTTCCCCCTCGGGTTGTGACAATTGTTAAGCTGAACCCGGCCAAAAGCTTTGTTGTCAGAACTATGTTTCCGGTCAATTTTTCTTGCTCCAAAACTCTCCATTGTATAATGTTGGCTGAGCCCTCCTGGATCTACCAACACATGTTTAATTTTAAATCTAAAAGATTAAGAAAAATTACCAAAGCATCATTGTGCGGTAGAAGAAGTCCATCTTCATCTTCCTCTGTGAAAGTGATATCATCTTCTGCGACTTCTTCGGTCCTCTTGCCATGAGTCACTGATATCTTTGTCTTCTTCGCTTCTGAAAATGTCACCCTATTGACTTCGTCTCCACCAAAGATCATGTTTATCGTCATCCGAGGTGACCCTACAGTCGGTTTTGATGGTTCTGCAACATTCTGGTTTCTTCCATAGTTGTTCTTGGCATGGTCGCTCAAAAACTATCCAAGATGACCATTTTTCAACAACATTGCTACCTCTTCACGAAGATGTTGACAGTTCCCAGTCCTATGGCCGTGAGTTCCATGGAATTCACACCATAGATTAGGATCCCTTTGGCTAGGATCCGATCGAATTATTTCGGTAACCTAACCTCTTTAATATTTCTCATGGACGATACCAATTCTTCCAGGTTGATATTAAAATTATAATCAGATAACCTGGGATGTGCTGAACCTCGGGACTCTGACGCCTCTTTTATCTGCAACGATCTGCTACTCCGACCATAATCCACCCTTCTAGCGGAAGAGAACATATCTGATGACAGGAATCCTTTATTACCACGCCCATCGGCCCTCCCGTAAGGCTGAAAATGACTCTTTAAGGATCTTCGATCTGCATCAAAATTATTTTTGAATTTATCCTGATTCCAATCACGATTCCGTCCTTTGGAAGACACCGAGGAATCAAGTTAATAATCTTCTATTCTTATCTTTGACGCGTAGCGGTTGTAAGCATCTGCCCATGTGGTTGCTTGAAATTCTAGCAAGCTTTTCTTCAATTTTTGGGAGGTATCGAAACTCAGCGGGTTGAGACCTTTTGTAAATGCCTCCGTTTCCCACTCATACGGAACTGCTGGTAACAACTTCCTTTCCTTCTGAAATCGGATAGCGAACTCTCGCAACAGTTCATACTCTCTTTAAACTATTCTGAATATATCCGTCTTCTATGCCTGGACCTTTCTAGCTCCAACATGAGCTTTTATACGGCTCTGAGATATCCTAGGACACTTTAAAACCTTAGGCTCTGATACCAAGTTTGTCATACCCCGACCTTGGGGAGCACGACCGGTACTCAACCAATATATCCTAGTCAATCAAGCCTACTTTTTTCCTTCTACCCAATCTTACCCATGAAAAAGTAAGGATGAATATCAAGAGTTAGACAAACGAAAGAATAACATGTACAACACCAATTCCATTACTTGTATAAACTTATTTACGATTTCCAAAATATTACATGTTCTATGTTTACCGAGCCTCTAAATGGAACATGAGAGTAGTATGAAAGTGCCGGTGACAAGGCCCTGGCTATACCTCAAAATATAATGTACAATGATGAAAGACATAAGGCCTCGATAGGAAGTGGGGCTCACCAAAATCCACTGAGAAGAGGGTATGATGCTACTAGCAATGATCAATGCCGCCTGCTGTGGAACCACCTACATCCATTAAAGATGCAGCGCCCCCGGCAAAGGAGACGTTAGTACATATGGAATAGTACTATTATGTAAAGCTAAATACCCTCTCATGGAATATAATGTCAACATGAGGAGAGAAACATGGAATTAATGACCATACCAGTCATATTTAAATATCAAGTTAAAACAAAGTAAAACTTCAAGTAAACGTTTTCATTTTTGGTTGGAAGATCCTTAGTACCGACACACCACCATGCCTATGGAATGGAGTTCGATCACTGACTGACTGTCTAAGCCATCTCACCCCAAAGTATGAGGATTGACATATAAATACAACACCACCATGTACACGGCATGGCATCCGATCTCTACCCGATCAGCTAAGCTGTCTCACCACAATACTGCGTAGGTCGACATGGTCCTTCCTAGCTATCAACTCATCCCAATCAAAGGGAATAATCTAAGTATAATATAATGGAAATGTATCCCTCAAATAATCCCTACACCGGCACATGTAGTTTCAGGCTTGGGCATTTATAACCCAGCCTTCCTCGGTGACCTAACTATACTCCCCAAGAAAAGATATTTATCATATAAAAGAATTACATTTGTTTTATAGCCTTTCATACTTTTTTTCATTTCATTGACACTCTTGGACACACATGTAAATCATCATTCTTGGCACGATGACCACATTTCGTACTTCATGATTTTCATTCTTTCATTTGACATAGACTATAAAACATTTAAAGGCACTTATAAAACATATAGGAAATCTTAGCTTTAGCTCATGAATACATAAGGGCTTAGAACACATTGGAAACATTTACAAATAAGATCATAGTAATTTACAATTGGAACATGAATCAAATCATAAGTCTTTGGATAATCTAACCATAGAAGCATATTGTAATGATAGAGATAGGAACTTGATCAATCTATAATCGAAGTTATGAGAATTTCGAGGAATCCGATTCTACAGAAAGAGTTTAGCCAACTGCCATGCCCCAAACCTGGGGAGGTGTGGCTGGCACTTAATGTCGTACTGACCCGAGCGAACCACAATGTAACTCATAATCGTCTGATAAAAACTAGAACATGCATAGGTCAAGTTGGTTGAACTCATTATTTCTGTATCTATCATGGGCCAATATGGCTACAACTCATAATGTATAAATATAAGTGGTCAAACACTAAATCGGCTATCCACCATACTCTGACATACTGTACATAATGACTTTGTATCTACAAAGCCTCTAAGAGTATTTGACATCGAAACATGGTCGGGACAGGGCCCCAGACTACCCATAAGTGTGTAGCAAAACTCTAACACGATGATTTATTGTCACGCCCCAAACCTGAAGGGACGTGGCCGGCACCCGGTACCATACTCGGCCCGA
>AWOL01S0084360.1:5012-15374 GCA_000715115.1 Nicotiana otophora | reverse complement strand
TGGGAGGTTGTTATAATTATTTTCGTTGTTGGTTTCGTTTATTAAAAAAAATGGCTTCGAAATGTAATGGAAATCGGCTTACCCAGTCTTAGAGATTAGGTGCCATCACGATGCTGGTGGTGGCATTTTGGGTCGTGATACGAACACTTTGACAAGTCCCAAACATCTCCAAGAATCAGTGTTTGTCCCTAATTATTGACTGAGTCAATATTAAATTTATCATAATTAGACAAAACTAAAGGAGAATATAAAAGAAGTTGGAGAAGTCACCTAGTGAGATCTTACGTTAAAGGTAATGATAAGGAATATTTCCTTGAAGAAATATGTATCATCAACCATTGTTTCAATTAGATCTGGTATCACGAATTAGGATAATAATAGTATGATATTAATCCAATTGTTTATCCATTACACATATTACATAAATAAGGAGTCCATTATCTAATAATTCCTCCATCCATATGCAAAACAAAAAATCAATTTTCACGCACCAAACAGGTAGGTAAAATTAAAGATCCAAAAAAAAATTATAAACAAAAGTGATGATGCACATTAATGCCTAATATCAATGAAGTAAAAAAACAAGTTCTATGCTTGACTGAAAAGAGTTAAAGTAAAAGAAGGTCTCTAAAAGTTAATCAGTTTTCAAAGATTTTACTTGTTCATCAATATTGTGTCTTTGTTATAACATCTTCATTGATTATCAAGATCCTTAAAAGACAAAGTACCTGCAAATCAAATCAAATATTATCATTAGACTTTACTCTTAGAGAAAGTTAATTTAACCACACAAAAAAGTTATGGATTTCAATTTGTAGAATATAGGCATCCAACATGTTAAAGAAAAACAAATTTCTTATTATAAGTACTTTGCATGTAGAAGCACATACCAAAGAGGTCTATTATGAGCTAAAATCATGCATTTTGATATCTTTAAAAGTGGACACCTATTATGAGCATATAATCCACACAGAAATATTGATTATCTTCAGGATCTAAGTTTGGTGTCCATAGGACTCCTCCTTAACTAAAATAAAATTGCAATCACTTTCCGATCCGTTGCAAAGTTTATCCAATATGGACTTATTAAAGTAATATTTAGTTAATTTCAAAATTATGAATATTAATTAGGAAGAGAGTTTAAATGTTACAATGTTAACCAAGCATTACTTATCTTCCGAAAGATATAATTTAGCTTTTAAAGGGTATAAAAAATTATTATTCGTACTTTTAAAATAATATAAATATTGATAAATAGGTATAGATAGAGGTTTGATAAATCTTACAAGATTTTGATTTCCCAAAAATATACTATTAATTATCTAAATAAGACAATTGTATAAGATAAAGAGACAATTATATAAGATAAAGAGAATGTTGAGGTTCAGGGAAACAAATCACGAAATTTTAAGACAACATTTAACGCAAGAATAAAACAAAACTTGAGAAACATTGCCAATTTGATTCCTTGTTGCTCACTACTTATTTCTTACGTGATTAATACATGCCTTCTCCAAAACCAATTATTATTTCATTCACACGGTTAAATTCGTATTCTATCACAACTTTGTATTTTTAATGTGTAGTTTTTCCAATTATGTCCTTTTCTTATTTACTTGTAATATAAATAATTAAGGACATAAAAATCGTTCAATATGTTTTTTAAGGATATTTTGGCCGTTCAATATTTAGTGTTCTAACATTTGTGCTTTATAATTTCGATACGTGCGTTGCACGTATATCCCATATTAGTTAGTACAAATTTTTTAAAACCATACTTAAAGTTAAAAAGTTCAAGCTCAATTAGCAAAATGTGAAATAAATAGTACTACTATATGTGACAGTATAATTTGTTAAACTAAAATGTATATTTAGATGAAATTTTATATTATACAAAGGCCATATATAGAGATGATTATATTGTAAAGCAAAGTAACAATATGACGGTGAAAATTGATTGCCTAGAACTTTGCTCTTCCTTCCTCCTCCCATTCTAAACAAAAGAGTTAAATTATTTTTGTTTTCCTTCCTGTATCATTAAAAACTTTACGAGCAAAGAAATTAAGTGAACAAGGTTCTACATCTTAGCTAGGAGGGTAAATTAAGCAAGGCACTTGATATAAATATAAATATTGGAGAGAATAAAAGCTAAACCATAAAAGCGATGTACTGTACCTTATTAATGTTGTGCTTTCTTTATTATTTTATCTCTTGAAATAATAGTAGAATATTTAATTTTTTAATCATCAAATAGAAGCATGTAAATAGACCAGAAGTGGTTGATAATACCATGAGTGAAAAGAACTAACATGGATCTAACAATTACAACTATTTTTCTTTGAAATATTCGGAATCGCAATGAGAATGTTCTTAATCATTTTAGAGCAGGCCAAAAAACAAAGGTGCAAAAAGGTTTAAAACCTCAATAACGTATTAGAGTTTAAGTAGCCCTTTATTTGAAATCTTATGCACGGTCTATAAATATCTATCTTCCGCCAAACAAAAATGCTATATAGAGCCAAAATATAGTTCTTTTTGTCATCTTTGTTTTCAGGCGTATCCCTACTGCAACTCCAACTCTAATCAACGCAGAATACCTCCGGCAGGAGATAAGAGAAGTGCTCAATTCAACATATTGTATGATGCTATATATCAAGTCAAAAGGAAAAAATATATAACTAATGCAATAAAAATCAATCAAACTTGCCAAAACAACGTAAATATATATATAGATATGTTACACCTCGAACAAAATCCTACCTTTTGAATCCAACTCCATGGATCTAAAATGTCACGACCCAATTCTACCTCTGTAAGATATTGCGACGGCACCTAGTCTCTACAACTAGGTAAGCCTAACAAAGATGCAGAAATAACAAAAATGAAAATAAAACTTAACAGCTAACTGTAGCAGATAACTAAATAACTGATAACAATGACGCTCGACATTTACAATAACCAACACCCTCATAATACACAGTATTTTCAAACCCGGAATATCATAAGTCACAAGCTACAGGAGGAAACTAGTATCTCTATACACCAGAGTCTAATAAAAGAAGTAAGAAAGGTAAATGACATAGGAGGGAATAGAGGAGGACTCCGAGGTCTGTGGACTCGACACATATACCTTGAAGTCTCAGTACAGCAACAAACACTCTCAGCTAGTAGCGGGGCTGATAAGAAGTACCTGGATCTGCACACAAAGTATGTGCAGAAGAATAGCATGAGTACACCACAACGGTACTCAGTAAGTGTCAAGCCTAACCTCGGTAGAGTAATGACGAGGTCATGTTCCTACTGAGATATAATAATAAGACAAATGCTATAATAAAAAAAATGAAGTAAAAGAGAGAAGACAACAACAAGTATTCACAAAACAATAACAACACCGCACAATGATATAACAACAGGGGCGCTCCTGAGATACCGTCTCGTAGTCCCAAAAGTAAATATACGGAGAGAACTCCCGAGTTATCGCCTCGTAGTGTCACGACCCGAAATCCATAAAGGTCCTGATGGCGCCGGACACCTCTGTCAGGCAAGCCAACAATGAATACTTAAATGGGTTCTCATTTTTGTCACTTTTGAAATCTTATTTTCCTTCAATTTAAATAGCAAAAGATGGAGTTTACAAAGTAAATAATAATATTTTCAACAAGTTTAGTACAAGACAACCCATAATCATCCCAAAATTCAGTGTCACAAGTGCATGAGCATCAACTAGGAAGGAAAAATAAAATACAATAAATGTCCGGGATAAAAATTTGGATAGAAAAAAAAATACAATACTCTGAGGGAGACTCCATTGGCTGCGGATCGTCGTAAAGAATGTAACTCACCCAAGTTCCTACCATAATCGCGCCTCTGCGCCCACAAGGCTGCTAAATATATGTGTACCTGCATAAAAATGTGCAGCAAGTGTAGTATGAGTATATAAATCAATGCGTACCCAGTAAGTATCCCGCCTAACCCTGAAGAAGTAGTGACGAAGGGTCGACTTCGACACTTACTAGTGGTCCAATAATATCAGGTAAAATAAAGAAGTGAATAAATATGAGACAGAGTAAATATATGAAACAAATAAGTATAAAATACGTGGTACAATATTCCTCTTTACAATATACTCAAGCTCTCAATTGGCAAGTTCCCTCCGTAATCGGAGCATATATATATATATATATATATATATATTGGATTTCATCAAAGAGGTTGTCATAATTCAAATCAAGGAAAAATTCTCAGATACACTGGCTTCTTGCCAAATATTATGCATAATTCCATAAGGATAATATACATATAGGAAGTGCCGAGGCGTACGACCCAATCCAACATAAAAGTAAATTGTGCACTGCCGAGGGTTGAATGGCGCGAACCATTGATGCATCTATTAACCTGCCGAGGAGAACGGCCCGCTCCCATGAGAGTGTGGTACATTATTCCTGCCGAGACGAATGGCCCGATCCCATAAAAGTGTAGAAGGAAATACTCCGCTCGCAAATCATACGTGTGATGCGGTCAAATATAAATTTAAGGAATCTCCCCGCTCGCGAATCATACTTGCGACGCGACCAAATATAAATTTAACATTAAAATCATATCTCTTTCTTGATTCTTTTCAAAATAAGGGAAATTCATCTTGTAGATATTTTAAGGAAATTACCTCGCTCGCGAAATATACATGCGATGCGGTTACACATAGATTTCTTAAGCTATTATAGCATTAATCAATCCTTTTCGAAATTACGAAGTTCAAACGAAACCTTTTAAATCTTACGTCTTCAATTTCAACTTCTTTCAAAATATTTAATAAGCAAACTCAATATCGCTCCCTCTCAAGGCAGATAATAAACATAAATCAATAACAATAGGCATGATGTGAGCCTAAAGCTATCCGGACATAGGCATAGCTAGTAAATACACACGGACTCTCGTTACCTCATACGTACGTAGCCCCCACAAATAGAAACACACAATAATTTAGTTCACCTATGGGGTTAATTCCCTCTTACAAGTTTAAAAAGAAGACTTAGCTTGCTCCGAAATTCCATAACCGCTCCAAGGCCGCTCCGACAATTCAAACTGATGCTCGTCACTCCACAACTAGTCAAATTTGACGCAACTGAATCAAAATATACTCTAATACTCATAATTAATTATTTTTTAACAAATTCCAACTCCGTTCGAAAAGTTGATAAAATCACCCTCGGGCCCACGTGCCCGGATTCCAAAACGTTTCGAAGATAAACTTTACCCATAACCCCACGAACTCAAATATATAATTTATTCTCCATTTCATGCCCAAATTCGTGATCAAAATCCAAGAATACCAATTTCTAGGTTTCCTACCACAACCCCACAATTTTTACAAATTTCCATCTCTAAATCCATATATAAACCATGTATTTAACTTGCAATAGGTGGGATTCACCTACCTTGACATAGATGACGAAAATCTCCCTTCCAAGAGCTCCAAAAATCGCCCAACCAAATGAAAAATGGGGGGAAAATGGCCAAATCCCGTTTTAAAATAATATGCCCGGGCCAGGCCCTTCTTCGCGTTCGCGACCTCCAACTCGCGTTCGCGAAGGCCTAAAACCGAGTTACCTCGTATTCCTCTTCGCGTTCGCGGTACCACACCCGCGTTCGCGAAGGCTAAGCACTTCTAGGCCCAGCTCATTTCCTTCTTGGCGTTTGCGACCGCTGCATCGTATTCTCAAAAGCTTGACCAGTTCTTGCCTCACATTTGCGTTATACACTTCGCGTTCGCGAAGGCCAGCGACTTCGGACCCATCTTCTCCTTTCTTTTTTGCGTTCGCGTCGCCTTGGCCGTGTTCGCGAAGGCTTGCCCAGCTCCTGCCTCGCATTCGGGTCCACTGCTTCGTGTTCGCGAAGGCCAAATCCATCACCCCCAAAACATTTTCTTCGCGAACGTGCGACTTCCTTCGCGTTCGCGATGAAGGGAACCAGATACTAGCAACAGCAGTCCGAAACGACCCGAAATGATCCGAAACTACCCCAAAACACACCCAAGGCCCCCGGGACCCTGTCCAATCATACCAACAAGTCCCATAATATAACACAAACTTGCCCGAGACCTCAAATCGCATCAAACAATATCAAAATCATGAATCGCACCCCAATTCAAACTTAATAAACTTTGAAACTTTAACTTCTACAATCGATGTCGAAACCTATCAAACCACATCCGATTGTCCTCAAATTTTACACACAAGTCACATTTGACAATACAGACCTACTCCAACTTACGGAATCGGATTCCGACCCCGATAACAAAAAGTTCATTTCCCGTCAAACTTCTCAAAAACCTTCAAATTTCTAGCTTTAGCCAAATGACTCCAAAATGACCTATGGACCTCTGAATCCACTTCCGGATGCGCTCCCAATACTAGAATCACCATACAGAGCTATTTTCAGACTCGAAATCCCAAACGGATATTGATAACATTGAAATGCACTTCAACCCAAATTTATGAAATTCTTCCAAAATGTCAACTTCCACAATAGGCGCCAAAACGCTCCCGGGTCATCCAAAACCCGATCCAGACATACGCCCCAGTCTGAATTCATCATACGAACCTGTTGGAACCTTCAAATCTCGATTCCGAGATCGTTTACTCAAAAATCCAACCTTAGTTAATTCTTCCAACTTAAAGCTTCCGAAATAAGAATTTTCTTTTCAAATCAACTCTGAACTTCTGAAATTTCAATTCCGACCGCGTGTACCAGTCATAATACCTGAAGTGAAGTTGCACATAGCCTCAAACTGCTGAACGACGCGTTAGAGCTCAAAATGACAGGTCAGGTCATTACACAAAGTCTCAAAAGTAAATATACAGGGAGAACTCCTGAGGAACCGCCTCGTAGTCTAAAAAGTAAACACACAACTCAAACCGATAAATACAACAGTTAACAGCAAGAATTCTACAGTTAAGACTGATATATATCAATGGAAAACAGGAAATCAATTAGGCATGTTGCACAGAGTTCAACTCAGCAGTTAAAGCACGTAGACATGGGATATTAGACTAAACAGGGTAACTACACATGCTGGTATAACACAATTAAAATGAAAACAGATCACTACTCAGTGAAAAATTTAGTTTTACAACAAATAGAATGTGTATGCACTCGTCACCTCACGTACACGGTGCTCACATATCACAACAGTACCGAATCCTAAGGAAATTTCCCTCACAGAAGGTTAGGCAAGCCACTTACCTCGAACCAAGCTCAAATTAATCCGTAACAATGCTTTTTTCATGAATATCCGACTCTGAATGACCTAAATATAGCCAAAATCAATTACATATCATAAATACAACTATAAGAAACTAATTTAGTTAATGAAATCAAAGCTAAAGCGAGAAATTAGGAAATCTCCCCAAAAAGTCTCACCGGACCCACGTCTCTAAATCAGGTAAAAGTCACAAAATACGAACACCCATTCACTCACGAGTTCAACCATATAAGAATTTCTCAAATCCGACCTCAAATCGCCTTCCAAATCTCAAAAACTTAGTCTATGAAGTTTCTACAATTTTTACCCAATTTCCAACTCAAATCCTTAACTAAAGGGTGGAATCAACTATAGATTAATGAGATATAGCCATAAAAGAGTTAAGAATTGTTACCCACAAGCTTCCTCTAAAAATATTTTGCCTCAATCCGACCTCTCCAGGTCCAAAAATGGAGAATGAAATCAAACCCTCGCACTTAGTCCTTTTCTGCCCAGCGATTTCGCACCTGCGGACCAAGAATCGCACTTGCGTCACTGCACCTGCGGAATTCCCATCACAGGTACGAATTCCACTTATAAACTCAGCGTCGGCTTCAGAGATCAAAGGGACGCACCTGCGTGTGCGCACCTGCGGACCCACGTTCGCTTCTGTGGTCTTCTTCTGCTCATGCGGGTCGTTGAGCGCTTCTGCGGGCACCGCAGATGCAGAACGTCCTTCGCACATGCGACCCCAGGCATCTTCTCTCCACTCCGCTTATGCGCTTGCCTTTCTGCACTTGCGATCCCGCACTTGTAGTCTCCCCACCGCAGGTGCGAAAACACCAGAACTCAGATAGCTTCAGCAATTACATAAGTCCAAAACTCAATCCGTTAAGCATTCGAAACATAGCCGAGGCCCCCGGGACCTCAAACAAACATACCAACTAGTCCTAAATCACCATACGGACTTAGTCATGCCCTCAAATCACATCAAGCAATGCTAAAAAATGAATCACCCTCCAATTCAAACTTAATAAACTTGAAACTTCAAATTTCTACAACTGATGCCGAAACATATCAAACCACGTCCGATTGACCCCAAATTTTGCACACAAGTCATATTCAACATTACACACCTACTCCAACTTCCGGGATTCCGACCCCGATATGAGAAGTCTACTAACGGACAAAATCTCCAAAAATTAGACTTTCGCCATTTCAAGCCTAAATGAGCTACAGACCTCCAAAACATAATCCGGACACGCCCCTAAGTCCAAAATCACCCAATGGAGCTAACGGAACAGACGAAACTCCATTCCGGAGTTGTCTTCACACAATTCCAACTGCAGACAAAATCCTAAGACTTAAACTTCCGTTTAGGGACTAAGTGTCCCAAAACACCCCAAAAACCAAAACAAAACCTCCCAACAAGTCACATAAGCTGAAACAGATATGGGGAAAGTAATAAATAGGGGATCGGGGCTATAACTCCCAAAACAACCAGCCGGGTCGTTACATCCTCCCCTCTTAAAACAATCGTTCGTCCTTGAACGAGTATAGAGACATACCTGAAGTGGTAAAAAGATGAGGATAATGGCTGCGCATATCTTGCTCGGTCTCCCAAGTCACCCCCTCGACCGGCTGACCCCTCAACTGAACCTTCACTGATGCAATGTTCCTTGACCTCAGCTTTCGAACATGCCTGTCCAAAATAGCTATTGGCTCCTCAATATAAGATAGATCTTTGTCCAACTGGACTGAGATGAAATACAACACATGAGCCGGATTGCCGTGATACTTCTGGAGCATAAAAACATGGAATACTGGATGGAACCCTGCAAGATTGGGAGGCAAGGCAAGCTCATAAGCAACCTCCCCAATACGTCGCAACACCTCAAATGAGCCGATAAACCTTGGGCTCAGCTTGCCCTTTTTACCGAACCTTATAACGCCCTTCATAGGTGAAACCTAGAGCAAGACCCGCTCTCCAACCATGAATGCAACATCGAGAACCTTCCGGTCCACATAACTCTTCTTTCTGGACTGGGCTGTGCGAAGTCAATCCTGGATCACCTTCACCTTATCCAGGGCATCCTGAACTAAGTCCGTACCCAATAATCTAGCCTCGCCCGGCTCGAGCCAACCCATTGGAGAACGACAACGCCCACCACACAGAGCCTTATACGGTGCCATCTGAATGCTCAACTGATAACTGTTGTTGTAGGAAAACTCCGCAAGTGGCAAGAACTGATCCCAAACACCCCCAAATTCTATCACACAAGCGCGGAGCATATCCTCCAGCATCTGAATAGTACGCTCGGACTGTCCGTCTGTTTGGGGGTGAAATGTTGTGCTTAGCTCAACCCGAGTACCCAACTCGTATTGTACAACCCTCTAGAACTGTGATGTAAACTGCGTACCCCGGTCAGAGATGATAGATACCGGTATTCCATGAAGCCTGACAATCTCGCAGATATAAATTCGAGCCAACTACATGGAAGAATAGGTAGTCATCACAGGAATGAAATGAGCTGACTTGGTTAGCCTATCCACAATCACCCAAACTACGTCAAACTTCCGCTGAGTCCGTGGGAGTCCAACAACGAAATCCATAGTGATCCACTCCCATTTCTACTACGGAATCTCTATCTTCTGAAGCAATCCACCTGGCCGCTGATGCTCATACTTAACCGGCTGGCAATTTAGACACCGAGCCACAAACTTCACTATGTCCTTCTTCATCCTCCTCCACCAGTAATGCTGCCTAAAGTCCTGATACATCTTCGAGGCACCCGGATGAATGGGGTACTACAAACTGTGAGTCTCCTGAAGAATCAACTCTCGCAAACCATCTACATTGGGAACACATAACCTGCCACGCATCCTCAATGCACCATCATCCCCAATAGTGACCTCCTTAGCATCACCGTGTTGGACTATGTCCTTAAGGACAAGCAAATAGGGGTCATCATACTGATGCTCCCTGATACAATCATAAAGAGAAGACTGAGAGACCACACAAGCCAATACTCTACTCGGCTCAGAAATATCCAATCTAACAAACTGGCTGGCTAAGGCCTGAACATCCAACGCCAATGGCCTCTCTGCTGATGGTAGCTATG
>AWOL01S0084359.1:11534-48015 GCA_000715115.1 Nicotiana otophora | reverse complement strand
ATATATATATATATATATATATATATAAAACCATAAGGCCTACCGCGGCGTGCAACCCTATCCACAAATCTCACTCACAACACGACTCTCAGGCCCCAACTCAGTCATCAACCTCTCCAGTCTCTCGGGTTCACGAACCTAAATAATGATATATAATACAACAATAAATAGTAACATAGACTGCGATATGTTATGCAAATGATAGATGTGATAAGTACAAAATTGCCATCTAAGCAAATAATTCAATAGAAGAAATGAACCCAGTAGGTCTCAACCGGATGAGCATATAGCCTAACATGATTTCTAACATGAATTTGTAGCTCAATTACTATAACACATAGAGATCACATGTATAACAACAAGGATTGATGACTACATAGTACCATAGACATCGACCGAATCACAATTACTACGGTGATGGCCCACACGCCCAGCACCTAGTATAGGCGTCACCTCAACACCAATCATATAAAACTTAATTCAGGGATTCATACCCTCAGAACCAAGTTTAGATGTGTTACAAACCTCAAACCGTGCAAATCTCTACTCCAATAAGCCTTGCCTCGCGAATCGGCCTCCGAATGCCTCAAATCTAGCGACAAACAACTCGTCACAATCAACTCAAGCTATAGGATTCAATTTCATATGAAAAAGCTAGGTTCTTTAACAGAAGTCAAAAAGTCAACTAAAAAGTCAACCAGAGCTCATGCCTCGAAATCCGACAAAATTAAAACAATCCGAACACATATTCAACCACGAGTCCAACCATACCAAAATTACTCAAATCCGACACAAAATCGCCACTCAAATCCCCAAATCTTACTCTTCAATCTCTAGTCCACAATTCCCAAGATTCCACCTCAAAAACACATAAACTAGGTGGGAAATTCAATGGGTATTCAATATTGATGAATACAAATGATCAAAAGTGACTTACCTATTGAAATCTAGTAAACTCCCATTCGAAAATAGCCTCCAACCGAGCTTGCAAAGTCCAAAAATGAGAAAATCTCGGAAACCCTTCTAAATATAATATGCCCAAGAAATTTGCACCTGCAAAGCCACTTAACCGCTTCTGCGGTTTCGCTTTTGCGGAGTCCCCATCGCTTCTGCGACTCCACAGCCTCCTACCTACTTCCACTTCTGCAGACACTCATGCGTAGATGCGCATCCGCATCTGCGAGCATCCTTCCGCACATGCGCCCCCAGATTTCCTTTTCATACCTCGTACCTGTGCCTCTAAACTCTGCATCTGCGATCTCGCAGGTGCGGCCGATACCTCGCACCTGCGCTACATCACAGCCCCAGCAGAAACCGCTCCTGCGATGCCTCCTTTGCTTCTACGGTCACACACCTACGACCAAATCTTTCGTAGGTGTGATTGCACCAGTCCAGAACCCCTCAGCCATTTATTAAGTTCATAATTCGATCTATTAACCATCCGAAATCCACCCGAGGCCCCAGGGACCTCAATCAAATATACCAACAAGTCCTAAAACATGATACAAACTTAGTCGAGGCCTCAAATCACATCAAACAACATAACAAATACGAATCGCACCCCAATTCAATCCAAATGAAACTAATGAATTTCCAACTTTTACAATCGATGCCGAGACCTATCAAATCACCTCCGATTAACCTCAACCTTTGCACACAAGTCACAATTGATATAACAGACCTATTCCAACTTCCATAACCAAAATCCGAGCCCTGTAACCACAAAGTCAACTCTCAGTCAAACTTCTCAACTCTCCAAACTTCTAACTTTCCAACTTTCACCATTGCAAGCCAAAATCACCTACGGACCTCCAAATCAATATTCGGACACACTCTTAAGTCTAAAATCACCATATGGGGCTATCGGAACCATCAAAACTCTATTCCAGAGCCATTTAGACATAAGTCAACCTCCGGTCAGCTCTTTCAACTTAGGCTTCCAACCTTGGGACTAAGTGTCCCAATTCATTCCAAACTATCCCCGAAACCAAACCAACTACCCCGACAAGTCACATAACAATGACTGAGCATAGAATAAGCAGTAAATGGGGAAATGGGGCTACAACACTCTAAATGACTGGCCGGGTCGTTACATCCTCCCCATCTAAAACAAACTCTTATCCTCGAACAAGTCTAGAATCATACCTAGAGTCTCAAATAGGCATGGATATCTGCTCCGCATCTCCCGCTCGTTCTCCCAAGTATCCTCCTTGACTGGATGACCTCTCCAATGCACCTTCACTGAAATTATGTTCTTTGACCTCAACTTTCGAACCTGCCGATCCAAAATGGCCACCTGCTCCACATCATAAGTCAAATCACCATCCAATTGAACCGTGCTGAAGTCCAAAACATGAGATGGACCGCCGACATACTTCCAGAGCATGGAAGCATGAAACACTGGATGAACACTCGATGGACTAAGCAGCAATGCAAGCTTGTAATCCACCTCTCCAATCCTCTCAAGCACCTCAAAAGGCCCAATATACCAAGGGATCAAATTTCCCTTCTTGCTGAACCTCATAACACCCTTCATGGGTGAAACTCTAAGTGATACCTTATTTCCCACCATGTAAGCAACATCACGAACCTTCCAATCGGCATAGCTCTTCTGTTTAGACTGCGCCAAGCAAAGCCGATCCTGAATCAACTTAACCTTGTCCAAAGCATCCTGAACCAAGTCAGTACCCAATAGCCTAGCCTCAGCTAGCTCAAAACAACCCATAGAAGACCAACACCGTCTCCCATCCAAAGCCTCATACGGAGCAATCTGAATGCTCGATTGGTAGATGTTGTTCTAGGCAAACTCTGCAAGTAGTAGAAACTTAGCCCAAGAACACCCAAAATCTATGACACAAGCGCGTAGCATATCCTCCAATATCTGAATAGTGTGCTCGGACTGTCTGTCCGTCTGAGGGTGGAATGTTGTACTCAACTCAACCCGTGTGCCTAACTCTCGCTGCATTAAGATGTAAATTATATGCCCTGATCTGAAATGATGGACACAGGCACATCGTGAAGGTGAACAATATCGCGGATGTAGGTCTCAGCCAACCGCTCCGAATAATAGGTAGTCCAAACTGGAATGAAATGCGCGGACTTGGTCAACCGATCCACAATCACCCAAATAGCAGCAAACACCCTCGATGTCTGTGGGAGCCCAACTACAAATTCCATGGTGATACGCACCCATTTCCACTCCGGAATCTCAAGCCTATGAAGCAATTCACCCGGCCTCTGATGCTCATACTTCACCTGTTGACAATTTAGATACCGAGCTACAAACCCCACTATATCCTTCTTCATCCGCCTTCACTAAAAGTGCTGCCTCAAGTCCTTATACATCTTTGCGGCACTCGGATGAATGAAATACCGTGAACTGTGGGACTCCTCAAGAATCAACTCACGTAGCCCATCTACATTAGGCACACAAATACGACCCTGCATCCACAACACCCCATCATCCCTAATAGTAACCTCCTTGGCATCATCGTGTTGGACTATGTCCCTAAGGACAAGCAAATGGTGATCATTATACCGACGCTCTCTGATGCGATCATATAAAGAAGACCGAGAAGCCATACAAGCTAAAACCCGACTGGGCTCCGAAACATCTAGCCTCACGAACTGATTGGCCAAGGCCTGGACATCTAATACAAGCAGTCTCTCACCAACATGAATAAATGTGAGGCTACCCATACTCACCGCCTTTCTACTCAAAGCATGGGCCACCACATTGGCCTTCCTGGGATAATACAAAAATGGTAATATCATAATTCGTTAACAGCTCCATTCATCTCCGCTGACACAAATTTAGATCCTTTTGTTTGAACACGTGCTAGATACTCCAATGATCCATAAATACCTCACAAGACACACCGTAGAAATAATGCCTCCAAATCTTTAATTCATGAACGATGGCTGCCAACTCCAAATCATGAACAAGGTAGTTCTTCTCATGGGGATTTAACTGGCACAAAGCAAAATCAATCATTCTACTCTCCTGCATTAAGACACACCTAATACTAATTCGAGAGGCATCACAATACACTGTATAGGAACCCGACGTTGAAGGCAAAACTAGAACTAGAGTTGTGGTCAAGGCAGTATTTAGCTTCTGAAAGCTCTCCTCACACTCATCCGGCCACCTGAATGGAGCGGCCTTCTGGATCAACCTAGTCAAAGGCGCTGCAATGGACGAGAAATACTCAACAAAGTGACGATAATATCCGACCAAACCGAGAAACCTCCGAATCTCAGTGGCTGAAGACGGTCTGGGCCAACTCTGAATCGCCTCTATCTCCTTTACATCCACCTTAATCCCCTTATTGTACACCATGTGCCCCAAGAATGCCACCGAACTAAGACAAAATGCACACTTGGAGAACTTGGCATAAAGCTTTTCCTCCATCAACCTCTGTAGTACAATCCTCAAATGATGTGCATGCTCCTCCTGGCTACGTGAGTACACCAATATATCATCAATATATACTATGACAAACGAATTAAGATATCGCTGGAATAGACTATTCATTAGATGCATAAATGATGCTGGGGCATTGGTCATCCCAAAAGACATCATAAGGAACTCATAGTGACCAAAGCAGGTCCTGAATGCCATCTTCAAAATATCCGAGTCTCGAATCTTCAACTGGTGATACCTAGACCTCAAATGAATCTTAGAGAACACTCTAGCTCCCCAAAGCTGGTCAAATAGATCATCGATGTGTGGCAAAAGATACACGTTCTTGATTGTAACTTTTTTCAATTGCCTATAGTCAATGCACATCCGCATAATACCATCTTTCTTCTTCACAAACAGAACCGATGCACCCTTAGGCGACACACTAGGTCTAATAAATGCCTTATCAAGAAGCTCCTGAAGTTGTTCTTTCAATTCCTTCAACTCTGCTGGTGCCATACGATACGGAGGAATAAATATTGGCTGAGTGCCCAGCACCAAGTCAATATATCAATCAATATCTCTGTCGGGTAGCATGCCGAGCAGGTCTTCAGGAAATATATACAGAAAGTCTCACACTACTGGAACAAAATCAATACTAGGAGTATCAGCACCAACCTCCCTCACAAAGGCCAAATATGACAGACACCCCTTCCCAACCATCCGTTGGGCCTTTAGATAAGAAATCACCATGCTGGGAACATAATCTAGAGAACCTTTCCACTCGATCCTCGGAAACCCCGTCATCGCCAACGTCATGGTCTTAGTGTGATAATCCAGAATAGCATGACAAGGAAACAACCAATCCATACCTAAAATCATGTCAAAATAAACAATACTAAGTAATAATATATCAACTCCAGTTTCCAATCCAGCGTCATAACATTGATCGGACGTGGAAGACCAGCATTCCCATGCGAGTCGGAATTCCTAGAAGATTCAATTTGTGCCCTAAAAGGAATACGCGTATTGGAGGAATTCGTGCACAAAATAGAATTTGTATTTATGGGAAAGAATCATATGGAAAAATAAGGTTGAAGAGTTGGAAAGAAATAAGAAAACCAAATTTGAATGGAGAGATTTTCTTTAACCGAAATATTCTAGGTTTTGGAGCATTAATTGAAGAAGATTTTGGGACAACCTTGAAACTACAAAAGAAGACTTTATGTCACATTTCAAGACTATTACTATTGAGAGATATCACTAAGAATACTCCTGACAATTGCAATCACATCAAAAAGATACTTTTGAAGATTCAAGCAAAAACACTGAAGAACCAGTTCCTGAAGATGAAGTTGCTTAAGTTATTTAGTTGTTACGTTGAGTCAAGTGTTCTAAAATGTAACCTATTTTCTTTTAAAAATGTATAGTAGTAGGTTATTGTTGAAACTTTGATTTTTGTAAGCTTTCTAGGCTAGAGTTAGTTTGGGAAGGGGTTGCTACAACTGGGTTGATTGTAGGGGTTAGGGTACTAGAATTAGTCCCCGTGGTTATAGCGTTATAACCTAAAAATGCTATTTGATGTTTAGTGGAGATTTGAGGAAACTCCTATTGGATAGGCTATGAGATCTCTGTAATACATGTGTTCATCTTGGATGGATATTTGAGTTATATTTCCATGCTGGAGATCATATTTTAGGATTGTTAGTTCCTAAATTAACCAAGTTGGGCATTTGTGGAGTTGTTGCTAAACTGAGTTATACATATGTTGAACACACATCCATATTCCCTATTGTTATGTCCTTGTGTATTGCGTGGGCCATTTATGAGTTTATGTCTTGATGACAACTATGGGCATGGTGTGTTGTTGTGATTGTGGCACATGTGGATGTGTTGGGCGGATTGTTGGGTGTTGGCACGAGATTTCTACTGTGCGATTGTGACTGCTGTAGTAGTTGTTGTTGCTGTTGTGATAAAAATATTTTTTAACCGAAGCGACAAAGCAGGATGTTGTCATTTTGTCAGGAGGGAGTGACAAGGCCAGATATTGGTAAACAAGAGCGACAAGGAAGGATATTATTATTTTGTTAGGTAGGAGTGACAAGGCAGGATATTGTTATTGTCAGGGTGGAGCATTACTGGTGGCTATTATTATTGTAATAGAATTGTGGGCACGAGTTTCCATATATTTGTGTTTCTATTTGATGACTTGTTGCTAAGTTGAACTTTTACTTGTTTGAGTTGTTATCACATGTTTGGAAAAGGTTGTTGATATTGTCTCCGCTATATATATTCTGTTGTCAGTTTTCTTTTGATATATTGCATCGAGTATTTGACTAGTAAGTATCACATGACTTGAACCTTGTCGCTACTTTACCAAGGTTAGTCTTGATACTTACTAGTTACTGACTGTGAGGTACTCACACTGTTCTTCTGCATATTTTTGTGCAGATCCAGGAACTTCTAATTGGGTAGATCACTAGGGACGTGTGCTTGTGATTATTTGAGACTTCAAGGTATCCCTATTGTTCTGTTAGCAGGCCTCGAAGTCATCATCTTTACTTTGTTTATATAATTTATGTATTTCAAATACTATAGTACTCTTTGAGACTTGATATGTATTCCATTTGGCACTATTATCGTATCCCGTAGTTTTTGTTAAATTTGAAGTTGTTATATTTTGATTGACATCATTATGTCATAGGCTTACCTAGTCTTAGACACTAGGTGCCATCACGACCTCTGCGGTGAGAGTTTGGGTTGTGATATATTAGTATCACAACCCGAGGTTTATAGGTTCTATGAGGCATGAGCAAGATTAGTAAAGTTTTGCATATCGGTAAAGAGACGTCTATACTTATGGTGAGGATACGAGCTTCAGTAACTGATGATGCTTCCCCCGAGGCTGGTGTTGCTAGAGGCTGGGGCAGAGGAAGATGCGTAGAATGCACCACAATGAGGGGCCGTTCTAGTGTCATGATAGAGGAGCCACCAGTAGCTCTGATTGGGGAGCATTCACCTGAGGGGCCTGTGTCTACCCCTGGACTTCAGGAGACCTTGGCACACTTTCTGAGCATGTTTTAGATGTTGGCTTAGGAATGATTTATTCTTGTTATGCTAGCTACTTCACATGCTGGGTGAGGAGTCTAGACACCCGATACACATACTCCAGAGCAGCGGGATCATATTGATCATACTCCGAGTGTTATACCAGTGCAACCCGTGATTGCGGTTCAACCTAAGGTCGGGCTAGTTACATGGTTCAAGAGTAGAAGAGGTTAGAGATGTTTCATAAGTTTCCCCCTCTTTATTTCGGGGAGGGGGGCTTCTAAGGATGCACATGGTTTCTTGGATCAGTGTCACCGCATTTTGTGTACTATGGGTTTGGTGGAGTCGAGCAGGTCAACCTTGCTATTTTTCAGCTGACAGGGTCGGCATACAAATGGTGGCAGACTTATTAGGTGAGTAGGCGAGCTGACGTAGCATTAGTTACATGGTCCGAGTTCTCTAATCTTTTCTTAAGGGAGTTTATTCCACGTACCCACAGAAATGAGTTGCACTACAAGTTTGAGTAGTTACACTAGTGGAGTTTGACTATGTCCGAGTATGCTATGAGGGTTATAGAGTTGTCTCGTCATGAACCTGCCTTGGTTTCCACTGATAGAGCAAGAGTCTGTAGGTTTATTGAGGGACTCACCTATAGCCTCAGATTTGGGATGGCATGGGAGTTGGAGACTAAGACTTTATTCCATCAGGTTGTGGAGATATCTAGGAGTATGAAGTGTATCCGTGGTTTGGAGAGGGAGGATAGGGAGGCTAAGAAGCCTTGTGGTTCTGGAAGATTTACTAGTTTCTATTCTGCAGCCAAGACCCACCATGGTAGAGGTTTTGTTAGTCGACCACTTCAGTCCATACTTTAGGTCTCATATGATGCTCTAGCTAGCCATGGATACCATATCACTCATGTCGGAAAACCATCTTTGAGTGAGCATTCTATATGAGGTTCTTACAGTTGTTACTCCAGCCGTCCCCTATAGACTCAACCCCAACAACCACGTCGTCAGAGGTGTTTCTAAGTGTGAGTATACCAGGCACCTGATGAAAGATTGTCTCAGACTCCGGATGGGTGTACCTCAGCAGGAAACTCAAGTCATGATCACTGCTCCAATTGCCACCCTACCTACTTAGCCAACTAGAGGTGGGGGATAGGCTGGTAGACATCGTCCTAAAGGGGGAGGCCAGGCTCGTTGTTATGGTTTCCCCAGTAAGACTCGGGCAATTGCATCTGATATAGTCATTACATGTATTGTTCTGGTCTATCATAGAGATGCATCAGTTTTATTTGATCTGGGTTCTACTTATTCGTTTGTGTCATCTTATTTTGCTTCATATTCGGATATGTCTCATGATTCTCTGGATACCCTATTTATGTGTATACACCCGTTGGGGATTTTGTTATGGTGGGCAGTGTGTATCATTCTTGATCGCTCACTATTAGGGGAAATGAGACTAGGGTTGGTCTTCTATTACTTAATATAGTGGATTCTGATGTGATTTTGGGCATGGATTGGTTACCTCTGTATCATGCTATTCTTGATTGTCACGCTAAGACCATGATGTTGTCCATGCCGGGATTGCCAAGGTTTGAGTGGGGAGGTTCTTTGGGTCATGTACAGAGTAAAGTGGTTTCTTTTCAAAAGGCTCAACAGATAGTTGAGAAGGGGTGTTTGGCGTACTTGGCCTTTATTAGAGATGTCAGTGCTGATACTCCTACGGTTGACTCAGTTCCTATAGGGAAAGATTTTCCAAATATTGTTCCTGCAGACCTACCGGTCATGCCACCCGATATGGATATTGATTTTGGTATTGATTTGGTGCCGAGAAGTCACCCCATATCTACTACACCGTACCACATGGCCCCAGTATAGTTGTAGGAATTAAAGGAGCAAATTCAAGAATTGCTAGATAAAGGTTTCATCAGACCGAGTGTTTCACCTTGGGGTGCACCAGTTCTATTTCAGATGAAAAAGGACAGTTCCATGACAATGTGCATTGACTACAGGTAACCGAACAAGGTTACTATCAAGAACAACTATCCGCTACCGCGTATTGATGATTTATTTGATCAGCTTTAGGGTGTTAACGTATTCTTGATGATTGATTTGAGATCGGGGTACCATCAGTTAAAGATCAGGGCTTCACATATTCCTAAGACGTCTTTTAGGACTAGTTATGGGCATTACGAGCTCTTGGTGATGTCTTTTGGGCTGACCAATTCCTAACAGAGTTCATGTACTTGATGAACAACGTATTTCACTGATGATATATTGGTGTATTCTTGCAGCCTGGAGGAGCATGAGAAACACTAGAGGATTATGCTCCATACTTTGAGGGAGAAGAAGCTAAGTTCTCCAAGTGCGATTTTTGGTTAGACTCAGTGGAATTCTTGGGTCACATAGTGTCCAGTGAGGAGATTAAGGTGGATCTGAAGTATATTGAAGCAGCTCAGAGTTGGCCTAGACCTTCTACCGCTACTGATATCCGGAGTTTTCTAGGCTTGGTTGGGTGTTATTGCTGCTTTGTGGAGGGTTTCTCGTCTATTGAAACTCCATTGACTAGGTTGACTCATAAGGTGCCCCATTTAGGTGGTCTGACAAGTGTGAGGAGAGCTTTTAGAATCTCAAGACTACCTTGACTACAACCCCAATTCTGGTTTTACCATCGGCATCGTGTTCTTGATAACAATCCCAATACTGTGATGCTTCAAGGGTTGTCATTGGGTTTGTGTTGATGCAGGATGGTACGATGATTTTTTATGCTTCATATCAGTTGAAGCCCCATGAGAAGAACTACTCAGGGTACAATTTAGAGTTAGAAGCTATTGTATACGCGCTCAAGAATAGGAGGAATTATCTTTATGGCGTGTCGTGTGAGTTGTATAAGGATCACCAGAGTCTTTAGCACCTATTCAAGCAAAAGGACTTGAACAACAGAGTTTGTTGGAGCTACTGAAAGACTATGATATCACCATTCTCTATCATCCTGGGAAGGCCAACATGGTGGCCGATGCCTTGAATAGGAAGGTTGAAAGTATGTGGAGTCTTGATTTTGTTCCAGCTGGGGAGAGACCATTAGCTTTGGATGTTCAGGCATTGGCCAACATGTTTATGAGGTTGGATATTTCAGAGCCTAGCAGGGTTCTTACTTGTGTTGTATCACAATTGTCCTTGTTTGAGCGCATTAAGGCTCGTCAGTGTGCTGATCCCCACTTTCTTCTCCTTAGGGACACAGTGAAGCACGTTGATGCTAAGGAGGTGACTATTGGCGATGATAGAGAATTGAGGCTTCAGGGCCGGATTTGTGTGTCTAATGTTGATGGGTGGAGGGAGCTGATTCTTAGGTAGTCCTATAGTTCCAGATTGGTGTGGAGAAGGATGAAGAAAGACATTGTTGAGTATGTTGCGTGGTGTTTGAACTGTCAGTAGGAAAAGTACGAGCATCCAAGACCGGGTGGTTTGCTCCAGAGGCTAGACATACTAGAGCATAAGTGGGAGCATATCACTATGGATTTTGGTGTTGGGTTGCCATGGACCTCGAGGAGATTTGATGTTGTATGGGTTATTGTTGACAGACTGACTAAGTCGGCACACCCCATTCCAATCATGACTGCCTACACTTTAGAGCAGCTAGCTCGTATTTATCTTAGAGAGATTGTTCCCCTATATGGTGTGCCTGTTTATATTATCTCGGACCGAGGCACTCAGTTTACCTCACATTTTTGGAGATCCATGCAGTGTGAGTTGGGCACACTAGTCAACCTAAGTATGACATTTCATCCCCAAACACATAGATAGTTCGAGCATACTATTCAGGTCTTGAAGGACATGTTACGAGCCTGTGTCATTGATTTTGGGGGCTAGTGGGCTAAATTACAACCATTATTAGAGTTTTCCTAAAAGAACAACTACCGGTCGAGCATCCAGATGGCTCTTTGTGAGACCTTTTATGGGAGGCGATTTCGTTCTCCGATTGGTAGATTTGAGCCTGGAGGGATAGGTTATTGGGCACCGACTTGGTGCTTGATGCTTTGCAGAAGGTGAAATTGATTCATGAGCGCCTTCGTATAGAACAATCTAGGCAAAAGAGTTATGCTGATAGGAAGGCTCGTTATGTGGCATTCATGGTAGGTGAGAGGGTTTTACTCAGAATTTTGCCCATGAAGGGAGTGATGAGGATCGGGAAGAAGGGCATATTGAGCCCTTAGTATATTGGTCCTTTTGAGGTTCTAGAGAGAGTTGGTGAGTTAGCCTACAGACTTGCTTTGCCACCCAGCTTATTGAGGGTTTATCTAGTGTTCCATGTTTCAATGCTCCGGAAGTATTATGAGCGTCACATTTGCTAGATTTCATCTTGGTGCAATTGGATAAGGATTTGACATTGAGGAGCCGGTAGCAATTTTGGACAGGCAGGTCCCGAAGCTAAGGTCGAAGAACATTGCATTAGTTAAGGTTCATTGGAGAGGTCAACCGGTCAAGGAGGTGACTTGGGAGACTGAGCATAATATGCGGAGTCGATATCCTCACCTTTTTGATACCCCATGTATGATGCTAAACTCGTTCGAGGATGAACGTTTGTTTAAGAGAGGGAGAATGTAGCGACTCGACCAGTCGTTTTGTGTATTTGAGCCCGTTCACCTACTTGATACTTCCAGTAGGTTTTTTAGTCGTTATGTGACTTGCAGCGATTGTTGGTTTTGTTTCAGGGAGGTTTTCGATTGATTCGAAACTATTAGTTATATTTTTGGAAGCTTAAGTTGGAAGAGTTGACCACTATTTGAATTTTATATAAATGGTCTCGAACTATTGTTTTGTTGGTTTCAACAGGTTTGTATGGCGATTTTGGACTTCGGTGTATACTCGGATTGGGATATGGAGGTGCCTAGGTTGATTTGGCTCCTCTTACCGAAAGTTAGCAATTTAAAGGTTTAAATTTTTTTAAGTTTGACAGTGAGTTGACTTTGTAGCTACCAGGTTTGGATTGTGATTTTGGGACGTAGAATCAGTCCGTTTTGTTACTTAGAACTGGTGTGTAAAGTTTGGTCTCATTCCGAGTTGGTTTGATAGGAATCAGACGCTTGGTTGTGATTTTAGAAGTTCTTGAGTTTCATTGTGATTTTGATGCATTTTGATGTCCGATTCATGCTTCTGGATGTTATTTTCATATTTGTAGCTCGCGAGCGAGTTTGTATGAGGTTTCTAGACTAGTGTGGATGTTTGGTGTGGAGCCCCTAGGGATCGGGTGAGTTTCGAACATATTTCAGACCATTTTGGGTTGGAGTCCAACTATACTGGTGCTACAGGTCTTGCAAATACGAGAACCAATTCGCATTTGTGAGGTCTTGGTCGTAATTGCAAAATTGGGCAGAGGTGGCACGCTTTGCATTTTCAAAGCTAGGCTCGCAATTGTGAAAGGGACCTGAGCCTCGACAGATCGCATTTGCGATATTAGCTGGCAGCGTGGGACTTTGCATTTGCAAGTCTAGGGTGGAATTTGTGACAACTTCTAAGGCAGGCCTGGTTCGCATTTGCGAACCCCTGGTCACAAATGTGGCATCTGCAACTGAGTGTTTAGATGGGATTTCTGGACTTAAACTAATTATTTCATATTTTGAGATTGGGAGCTTGGTTTGAGGCAATGTTTGAGGCGATTTTCACCAACTTGGATTGGGTGATTGTTGCTTACTCGAATTTGATTAATTTTCCTTGATTTCATCTTTGATTTAGCATTTAATTGATGAATCTATGAGTGAAAATTGGTTTTTTGTTTTGACAAAAACGTTTTTAAAAATTAAATCTAGATATTTGAGAGTCGATTTGGACTCGATTTTGAAATCTCATTACATATTTGGACTCATGTAGTTTTGGATAGTTGGCATCTACCATTTGACTCGGTTTTGATTGGGTGGGCCCGGGTTAAACTTTTTTTGACTATTGGGAATTGGGTAAAGATTTCAACTTTACCAATTGAAATTGATTCCTCTTCCATTGTTTTATGTTATCAAGTCTCTTTTTGCTAGATTTGAACCGGGCGGAGGCAATTTCTGAGGGAAAGACTATTTTTGAGGGTTGAATTGGGACTATTTGAGGTAAGTATTTTGCGTAACTTTGTGTGGGGGAGTAACCCCTAGGATTGAACCTTAATTGCTTGATTGTGATGACATTGATACAACTCATACATAAGGTGAAGAGCACATATGCGGGTGCAATGTATGAAATGACCGGACTTGACCCGAGGTTGCTCGTATCGCATAGTGTTGGTTTTGAGATCTATGTTATGCATGTGTTCGTCCTGGATGGCTATTTGAGTTATTTTTCCATGTTAGAGATCTTGTTTTAGGATTGTTATTTCCTAAATTAGCCATGTTGGGCAAATGTCGAGTTATTGCAGAATTTGAGTTAGTTGTATTCATGTATATATGTTGAACACCATCCGCATTCCCTATTGTTATGTCCTTGTGTATTGTGTGGGCCATTTATGAGTTTATGTCTTGATGATAACTATTAGCATGCTGTGTTGTTGTGATTATGGTACATGTGGACGTGTTGGGCTGATTGTTGGTTGTTGGCACGAGGTTTCTGCCGTGAGATTGTGATTGTTGTTGTTATTGTTGTGATCATAACATTATTTAACCGAAGAAACAAGGCAGGATATTGTTATTTTGTCAAGCAGGAGTGGCAATGAAAGATATTATTATTTTGCCAGGAGGGAGCGACAAGGTGGGATATTGTTATTGTCATGGCATATCGATAAAAGTAGCTATTGTTGTTGTGATAGACTTTTGGGCACGAGGTGCCATATATTTGTGTTTCTATTTGATGACTCGTTGACAAGCTGAACTTTTGCTTGTTCGAGTTGTTATCACATGTCCGGACAAGTTTGTTGATATTGTCTCGTTATATATATATATATATATATATATATATATATATATATATATATATATATATATTGTGGGTTTTCTTTTCATAGATTGCACAAGTTATTTGACTAGTGAGTATCACGTGACTTGAACCGCGTCACTATTCCACTGAGGTTAGTCTTGATACTTACTAAGTACCGACTGTGGTGTATTCAAACTACACTTTTACATATTTTTGTGCAGATTCAAGTACTTCTGATCGGGCGGATTACTAGGGAGGTGTGCTTGTGATTATTGGAGACTTCAAGGTATCCTTGCAGTTCCGTGCGCAGGTTTTGGAGTCACCCTCTTTACTTTATTTCTACTATTTATGTATTTCGAATAGTATTGTACTCATCGAGACTTGATTTGTGTTTCATTTAAAGCTTATGAATCAGTACAACCGTGTTTTGGGAAGTTGATTATTGTATCCACGTTTGGCAGTATTATTGTATCTCGAAATTTTCGTTAAATTTGAAGTTGTTACATTTTGATTGACGTCATAATATGATAATCTTACCTCGTATTAGAGACTAGGTACCATCACGACCTTTGCGATAGGAATTTGAGTCGTGACAACCTCTGCAGTAGGCGTTTAAGTCGTGACAGTACTCAAGTTATCAGAGACAGTCTCAAATTTAGCAGCCTTTCTCAACTCGATTGTTTTGAGTGTTGAGATGTAGGGCATATCAAGAGGGATTGTCCAGACGTGGTAGAGCCACAACTCAACATGATTCTCTGGCAGTGACTCCTGTTCTAGCTATTACACCACCAAATCCACCAGCTAGAGGGGGAGATCAGGCCGTAAGGGGAAGTCCCGGAGGCAGAGGTCAGTCGGGCGGAGGTCAGGCCCCCTGTCGTGCATTTTCGGGTAGACCCGAGGTGGAGGCTTCTAATGAAGTTATTGCATGTATTGTTTCGGTCAATCACAGAGATGCATCAGTTCTATTTGATCCTGGATCTACGTATTCCTATGTGTCATCATACTTTGCATCGCTTTTGTATTTGCCTCGTAGTTCTCTTGATATTCTTATTCATATATCTACATCTGTTGGTGACTTTGTTATGGTTGATCGGGTGTATCAATCTTGTTTGGTTACCATTGGGGGATATGGGACCAGTGTTGATCTCCTGTCGCTTAGTGTGGTGTATTTTAATGTGATTTTGGGTATGGATTGTTTATTTATGTATCATGCTATTATTGATTGTCACGTTAAGTCTATTACCATGGCTATGCTGAGGTTTCCAAGGTCGAAAAGGAAAGTTTCTCTTGGGCGTACTTCTTTAGGGTGATTTCATTTCTGAAGGCTCAACGGATGGTTAATAAATGGTGTTTTGCGTACTTAGACTTTGTGAGAGATATTAGTGTGATACTCCTACTGTTGAGTCAGTTCCGGTAGTAATGGAGTTCCCAGATGTGTTTTCAGCAGACCTATTGGGCATGCCACTCGATACGTATATCGATTTAGGTTTTTACTTAATGCGGGGCACTCAAACCATACTTATTCCACTTTATCGCATGGCTCCAACAGAGTTGAAGGAATTGAAAGAACAGTTGCAAGAGTTGCTAAAAAAGGGGTTCATCAGGCCTAGTGTGTCACCGTGGAGTATGCTAGTGTTGTATGTAAAGAAGAAGGTTGGGTCCATGAGGATGTGCATTGGCTACAAGCAATTGAACAAGATGACTGTGAATAAAAAAGTATCAATTGCCTCGCATTGATGACTTATTTGATCAACTTCAGGGTGCTAAGGTGTTTTCGAAGATTGACTTGAGAATAGGGTATCACCAATTGAAGATCAGGGCTGAGGACATTCCTAATATGGCTTTCAAGACTATTTATGGGCATTATGAGTTATTGGTGATGTTTTTTGGTTTTACTAATGCCTGAGCAAACTTCATGCATTTGATGAACTGTTGTTTTCGTTATATTCATTAATGGTATCTTAGTATATTCCTCTAATGCCGAGGAACACGGGCATCATTTGAGGATAGTGCTTCAGATTTTGAGGGAGAGAAAGATATACTCTATGTTCTCCAAGTGTGAGTTTTGGTTGGACTCGACGGCATTCTTGGGACATATGGTATCCAGTAATGCGATCAAGGTGGATTCGAAGAGCGATTTTGTGTTGTCCCAGACCTTTTACTGCTACTGAGATCAAGAGTTTGTTCAGCTTGGCTGGGTATTATTGTAGTTTTGTGGAGGGGTTTTCATCCATTGCAGCCCAATTGACTTAGTTGACCTAGAAGGGTACAATGTTCAGATAGTATGATGGGTGTGAGGAGAGCATTCAAAAGCTCAAGATGGCATTGACTACAACTACGATTTTTGTGTTGCCTGCAGGATTGGGGATGTACACAGTTTATTGTGATGCCTCACGGGTTCATCTTGGATGTATGTTAATGCAGGACGGTAGGGTGATTGTCTATGCATCACGCTAGTTGAATCCACATGAGAAGAAATATCTAGTGCATGATTTGGAGTTTGCAACTATTGTACACGCACTCAAGATTTGGAGGCATTACTTATATGGTGTGTTTTGTGAGGTGTATACGGATCATCAGAGTCTCCAGCATCTGTTCAAACAGAATGATTTGCATTTGAGGCAATGAATATGGTTGGAGCTATTGAATAATGGCGATATCACCATTCTTTATCATCTCAGGAAAGTCAATATGGTAGCAGATACCTTAAGTAGATAGATGGAGAGCATGGGGAGTTTGGAATGTATTCCAATTGTTGAGAGACCTTTAGCTATGGATGTTCATGCTTTGGCCAACTGATTCGTGAGGCTGGATATTTTGGAGTCTAGTAGGATTCTTGCTTGTATAATATCCCAATCGTACATATTTGAGCACATTAAGGCTCGCCGATATGATTATACTCACTTGCTTGTCCTTAAGGACACGGTGCATCGAGGTGGTTCTAAGGAGATGACTATTAGTGATGATGGGTTATTAAGGCATATGGGTCGGATCCATGTGTCTAATGTGGATGATTTGAGGGAGCTGATTCTTGAGGAGGCTCACAGTTTGCAGTATTCTATTCATCCACGTGCTACAAAGATGTATCATGATTTGCAGCAGCATTATTGGTGGAAGAGGATGAAAAGAGACATTATTGGGCATGTTTTACGGTGTTTGAAATGTCAGCAGGTAAAGTATGAGCATCAAAGATCAAGTGGTTTTCATTGGAGGTCAGATATACCGGATTGGAAGTGGGAGTGTATCACTATGTATTTTGTAGTTGGGTTTCCACTGACCTTGAGGAGATTTTATGATGTGTGGGTCATTATGGACAGACTGCCTAAGTCTGCACATTTCATTCTAGTCATGACTTCCTGCACATCTAAGCAGTAGGCTCGAATTTATCTTAGAGAGATTGTTTGCCTGCATGGTGCGCCTAAATCTATCATCTCGGATCGAGGCACACAGTTTACATTGCACTGTTGGAGAGTAGTGCAATGTGAGTTGGGCATGCAGGTTGAGTTGAGTACTGCATTCCACCCTAAGACAGACGGGCAGTCCGAGCGGACCATTCAAATCTCAGAGGACATATTGAGAGCCTATGTTATTGATTTTGGGAGTAAGTAAAACCAGTTTCTACCATTGGCAGATTTCATCTACAACAACAGTAGCCAATCTAGTATCCATATGGCTCCGTATGAGGTCTTATATAGAAGGCGATGTCATTCTCTGGTTGGTTGGTTTTAGCCTGGGGAGATCAGGTTATTGGGCACTGATCTGGTTCATGATGCTTTGGAGAAGGTGAAGTTGATTTAGGAGCAGCTTGGTACGACACAGTTCTGGAAGAAGAGTTATGCTAATAGGAAGGTTCACGATCTAGCTTTCATGGATGGTGAGAGGGTTCTTCTTAGTGTTTCTCCTATGAAGGGCGTGATGAGGTTTGGGAAGAAGGGCAAGTTGAGCCCATGGTACGTTGATCCATATGAGGGTTTGGAGACAGTAGGTGAGGTGGCTTACATGCTTGCCTTACTACCCAGCTTATCAGGAGCTCATCCGGTGTTTCATGTTTCCATGCTTCAGGACTATCATGAAGATCAGACACATGTTTTAGATTTCAGTTTGGTGTAGTTGGATAAGAACTTGGCTTATGAGGATGAACCAGCGGCCAGTTTTGATAGGCAAGTTCGGTTGATGAGGTCAAAGGATATTGTATCGGTGAATGTTCGATAGAGAGGTCAATTGATCAGGAGGTGACTTAGGAGACCAATCATGATATGTGAAGCAAATATCCATTTCTTTTCAGGATCCCGGGTATGTTTCTAAACTCGTTTGAGGATTAACATTTGTTTAGGATGGGGAGAATGTAACTACCCGGTCGGTCATTTTGTGTATTTGATCTATGTTCCCCTATTTGACGCTTCATGTATGTTTGTTTTGTTGTTTTATGAATTGAAAGGGTGGTTGGTTTGGTTTCGGGAAGGTTTGAGAATGAATTGAGACAGTTAGTCTTATTTTTTAAGCTTAAGTTGTAAGAGTTGACCAATGTTTAACTTATGTGTAAACAACCTCGGATTGGTGTTTTGATTGTTCCAATAGGTTTGTATGGTAATTTTAGATATAGGCTTATGTTCAGAATTAGATTTGGAGGTTCCTAGGGTATTTTGGCTCTATTTGCCGAAAGTTGGCAATTTATAAGATTGGAGAGTTCATAGATTTGGCCGGGATTGACTTTCATGATATCAGAGTTAGTTTATTTTATTGGGACTTGGTATAGCCTCGTTATTTCATTTGGGACTTGTGTGCAAAGTTTCGTTGGAATCTGGATTGGTTAGAATTGAATCAGACACTTGATTGCAAGTTAGAAGTTCTTTATTTTACTAGAGTGATTTTGATCGCCGATTCTTGATTTTGATGTTACTCTTGTTGTTTTGAGCTTTTGGAAAAGTTTGGATTAGGTATTGGAACTTGTTGGCATGATTGGACGGGGTCCCTGGGGATCGGGTGTGATTCAGGGTGGTTTTGAACGATTTCCCCTTAGTTTTTGACTGCTGGTTTCAAGTGCAGGTGGCTTCCTCACGATTGCAGAGAGAGAGGCTTACGACCGTGTAGTAGAGGATATGGTAGGCGAGGATTTACCCTTCGCGTTCGAGGAAGTGAGGTCCCATTCGCGGAGGGATGGGGTCTAAGGCTTCATGTTCGTGTGCAAGGGATGCGTTAGCGATGTAGTGGCGTCAGGCAGGACGACTGCCTTTGCGATTGCGTAAAGGACCCCGCGTTCACGTAGGATTATTAGAGGTAGTGCACTGCGTCCGTGGTTGGTCCTCCACATTCACGTAGTGGGGGGAAGCAGTTGAGCAATTTTGGCCTTCTCGATCGCGATGTAGCTCCCACAATCGTGATGGTTAGCAAAATATTTAAGTTGAGATTTCGGGACTTTTACCTACTTTATCATATTTTGAGGCCTAGGCGCCGAGATTGGGAGATTTTAAAGAGAAAATTCACTATATAATTAGAGGTAAGCAATTATTTGACTTTATATCCTGTTTTCCCATGGATTTCTATGCCTAAAAGCTTGGATTTTTTTATAGCAAAAGCTTGGATTTTAAGGTGAAATTTGGGGGGGGGGGGGGGGGTGTTTCGCAAAATATTTGAAAATTGAATAACTTAGATTTGAAACCCGATTCGGAGTCGGTTCTGCATGAAATTTCTATATCTGAACTCGTATTGGAGTGGGTGTTCAGGATTTATGAGTTTGTCTGGTTTCGGAAAGTGGGCTTGAGTTGATTTTTTGGTTGACTTTGTGTATTTGATTAAAGATTCAATATTTATCATTTGGGTTCAATTTGTATGATTTATTTGACATTACTGGGTTGTAGTTTACTAGATTCGAGCCGTTTGGAGTTGAATTCTTTTAGGATCTTGCATCGTTGGTTAATTTTAGCTTACCGGGCAGATGTATGTCTCTTGGGTAACCTTGTTAGGAGAGAAACCTCTAGGATTTGACTTGATTGCTATGTGTTTAAGGTGTTATGAGTGGTGTATATACGTGGTGGCAAGTGTATTTGCACTTACCGAGTTTATATCATGACCGGTGTAGACTTGGATTGTATGCCTTGTTTTAACTATGTGCTCATTTGATTCATGATTTGTTTGGCTTATGTGACTACGTTTGCTCTCTTATTCATGCTAGAAATTATGCCTATGTTTATGCTTATTTACGAAGGCAAAATTGTCCATAGTCATATAGAGATTCCATAAGCACATATCCGTATGATTTTTATTAAGTCCTTGTGCACTTTTTATGTGCAATTCGTGAACATATGTATACAGTTTGAATAAGGGTACTTGATTTGGACTGAGAATTTTAGCACGAGAGGTAAAACGTGCATATGTGATACAATTATGGCACATAGAATATGATGATCAAATATTTGATTACGAGTGATGCTATTGAGCTCATCTTTATGCTTAGATTTGGATCCATTCCTACGGAGTCAAATGATTACCCATGTTACTTTGGGCCCTGTGAGCATGATCGGTACATGAATTTTGTAATGGGTCGATACATAGATTTTGTATCGGGTTATGGTGTTACATGGATTGTGTGTCGTGGTACATGGATATTGTACCAGTTTGAGCATGCATTCATATTCTTGACTCATTTAGCAGTATTCATTTAACTTCTAATTTTTGCATGATATCTCTATATGCTAACCGGGAGCCTGGGCTCCGTTATTTGACCATGCTATCTTTTAGTATAATATCTGAGCAGCGTTATGATTATTTCTTGCACTGTGAAAGCATGCATATACTATTTAACTATTGATATTTTTGATTCTTGCTATTTATGAGATTATCTACTATTTCAGTTCTGAATTTTGTTATTACTTCTGTGTTGTAAGTATCCGGAAGCATCTAGCCTCACTACTACTTTTTCGAGGTTAGACTTGATACTTGCTAGGTACCGATTGTGGTGTACTTATACTATGCTTCTGTATATCTTTTGTGCAGATCCTCAAATGGGTCCTAACAGAGCTTCATGACCAAATTTAGGTGACCACACAGAGACTTAGGGTGAGATGTACTCCACGGATTCATTCATAGTTCCTAAGTCCTTGTCCCTTTACTATTTTCTATTTATCTGTATTTTAGACAGATTTGTTATGTATACTGACTTGTTCTTTTTTTCTTAGTTGCTTTGTACTTGTGCCACCAAGTCTTGGGTTGTACTGTATTGGCCGCGTTTAGGCCGTGCTATGGTTATATCATATATTGTTATGGTTTTAGACTATTTTTATCTTTATTTATAATATTTTATTGTTAATTAAAAGAAATGGACTTTATTTTGTAAATCGTGAGTTGTCTTGATTAGCAAGTTCGGCTAGGCACTATCATGACCTTGAGGTGGGATTTTGGCTCGTGCCCTCCCCCTCCACCCTCCCCTTTAAAATAACTAAATAGTATCCTTTATTTTTTAATTGCTCTTTATTAATAGTTTTTTTCTTAGCATGCAATTGATTATCCCTTCAACAAGACTTAAGTTATAATTAGTTTTTAATTGATTTGCATATTTAACCAAAAAATTAATTTGTGATGCAATTTAATTAATAATCCAATAATCCCACGTACTTTAAAATTTGGCTGGAAACCACATTTTTGGACCTCAAGGAGTGCATAACACCTTCTCTTCGAGATAATTTGAACCCTTATTTGATCTTTGGTGACATAAACTGTCAAACCGAAGTTATTCGCAAATAGGTTCTCTAATGCACATTAAAAATCGTTAGGTGGTGATTCCTCTCTTTTAATATCCTTTAAAAGAGTTGTCACATGTCGAAACCCGGTTTCGCAAAAAATGGGTCGCGACAACATTTCAAATCCACAGAAAATACTTAGGTTCTTACCCTAATGAGTTTTGCTCTATGTGGGATTTTTGGGTTTATCAATATTTCCTTTATTTATTGCCTTTTTACATGTACATCCACGTTCCCATTTCCTTATTTGTTTAATAATTCTTTCGTATTGTCTGATTTTATTTATTTCAAAACTTGTTCTAACTATCTTCCTTATGTTTTTCTTTTCTTTCCATGTTTATTGCTTTTCTTAAATTCTTTCTTCTATTATTTATTACCTTTTATGAAATAAAGTACTTGGTTATGTATTACTGATATTTCTAAGCATGCTTCGACATCATATTCCACTCATGCCTTCCTCAACGGAATATTTTAATGAGTGACCATGCTTTTCGAAAGTACCCTTAAATCATGAAAGGGTTTTTTGCGGAAGGCTAGTTGATCAACGGTCCAATCGATGATCTCATGACTTCCCTTCCAAAGTTGTCCGCTTCGGAGTATTGGTTAGACCCTTAGACCCTTCTTCGGGAGAAACCACACATGCAGCATGATGAACCTAGGATGGATAAATACCCTTGGCGTATTAAGTCCATGTAGTTAGCCTTGACAAAGTTGAATGGGATTTTCCATAATCCTAATTGACAACTTTCATATTTATGTCCATTATTTGGAGAATACGTGCCAATATGACGACTAATATCTTTTAATTAATTAAATATAGGGGGATGGGGAAAAGGCTAACTTTGGTAGGGTTCAAACTGTCATGTCCAAATTGATTGACTGGTGCAATGACCTTCCGGAAAGCGATCGAAGTCGTGTTAGGTGTTGTGTCATCTATAATGGGGGTCAAACCACGTAAGGAGCTGATCCAAACCGCAACTATATTTTGGGATGAAAAGAACGTTGTGTTACAATTTGGAAATCTATAAATGACCCCATTGCCGGAAGAAATTGGGGGTTTGGCTAAACTTCCTAGGGACATTCTTGGACTACTGATAGCAGAAAATTAATTTTCTTGGGGTTTTCTCATGACATTTGGGACAAAGAAGAACCACAAGCTTGAATGATTGAAAATGTCTTGGATTTCTTTTGATTTCATGTACAAATGATTTGGGAATACTAAAGCATATCAAGAATTTCATGTCGAGTTTGCTATCACATCTAGAGACTGGATCGATCGAAGGGTTTTTTATATTTGTTGTGTGTTTTATGGGACTTGTGATCTTCCCAAAACATTAAGAGAAGATTCGCACTCGTTTAACCATGGTGGATAAAATAATGTTTGAAGGAATTAAAGGTCAAGCTTACACCATTGTCCCATCCTTGGATGAGAAGTAATATGCCTTAGACCGTTGCAAGCATAGAGTGTGATATTTCTAGGGATGCAGCCTTTTATTTCAAATATGGTTGATAGAAAATCTCCAAAAGGGCAACTATCACCAAGAGTTCTTTCGTAGACTGTTGGGTGACTGTATAGCTAACCATCATCAAAGCTGAATAAATTTCACTCTGAAAAAATTTTCAAAGCCTACTAATGCTATGGGATGGGCATTCCTCCTTAGGGACCTTTGAAAAGAGCAAGTGCAATGGATATTTGAATAGTTCCCAAGCAAAGACTTTATAGTGCAATCCAAGAAGGTGACCTATTTGGTTTTGATATGGCTGCAATGCACATACCCCCTATGCTCCATTGAGGGTTATGAGCTAATATAGAAGAATAAAAGAGATACCACACGTGGTTGATATGACACGACACAAAGCAGACTTCGATGGGGATAATGTACCCTTTAAGTATGAGATTCTAAATTTAGAATCAGAAAATTATTGTGGGTGAAGAGACGGATCCTGATAGGTACCAAGATGTGCATATGTACTATTATCCTTTGTAGTTGAAAGATGATATAGCTGGGATCATCAAATCAGGCATCAAGTTGAAAGGTAAGATCATACATAAGGAAGCAGAGGCACAAGTCAAATACAAAAGGCTATGCAAAAGGGTTCTCAAATCTAAAGCACAACACAGGGAAAATCCAAGATAGATATGGAAGCTATAAATGAATGAAAAAAATAGCAGTCAAGGCTACAGAAAGGTGTAATACTAGCAGCATGAGTTTTGAAAGCTGGAAACAAAGATGAGAAAGAGACTGTGGGATTGTTAAGAGCTGGGATACGAAGAAGGTGGGAAGTTAGCCATGGCCTATTTTGATGATCGAAATTCATGACATTGGGAACAAGATAGAAGGTGTAAAGAAGGCAAAGTGAAGAAGGACCATCTAGGACCTAGTAGATTAGGAGTATTGTATTTTCCTTTTTTATTTATACTATGTGATAATGCTTTGAGCCATTAGTGACTTTGTTTACGCTTTGGAAAATAGAACAATTTCATTAATTTTGAGTTATTGGAGTGAATCATATTGGCAAGAAAATATGCAAACTAATTTGTCATAGCCTACTTCGGGCACAAAGAGGTCCCAATATAGGACGTTTGTTATTAAATTTCATCTATGCTATATGTTTGATCTTGCAATTAAAATGTTTTGTTCTTCATTATTTTATATCTCCTTACTAACTTGGTTATCTTTATTTTTCTTTTAAAGATTATGTTGTTCCTAAAGGTTTATTCGTGCATCCTGGCAGCGTTATCATATCATACTCAATCCAAGGGGCCTCTACCTCCTCATCCATCTAACAATTCCAATGACAAAGTCAAAGGTCCAAGGGAAGATACAAGCGGTACTGTTGGTAGCGAAAGGATTTCCGCTCTGAGAGAAACTATGGAAATATTTGATAGAAGTGTTCAAGGGAGAACGAGTTGGTTATCCTCCTAGAACAAAAGATCGTGGAATTACAAGTCGAATTGGAGCAAGTCAGAAATATCACAAAGTTATCCCTTTCCTTTAAAATTCCAGACATAAATCACCAAGATGACTCCAGCCAACCTACTCCTCAAAACAACCAACTCCCTCCTCAAAACAAACCACCACCTCCAAATCCGCCACCACAAGCTACACGAAACCTGCCACCTCAAACCACTCAACACTATCAAAACCCTCTACAACCGAATACAATCAAAATCAACTACCACTCATAACCCCGCAACCTATTAATCACATCCATGATCCACCCCAAATATCTGCCAATGACCACCCATATAACCAAATTCCTAGAAAATTAAACCAACCCCATAGATGTTGAAACCTTAACATACACACCTCACCAGACACAACGTACACCCGAACCCACAAAGAAGGATATTTTGAAGGATAAGATCCACACAGTAATTGACACTAAAGTGATACAATTCAAGAAATCTGCACAATTATTCACAGTAATCCACTCCCCAACCATAGAGGTGACTGGGTATATATGATGGAGATTGATAAGGAATGGGATCAGGAGGGTTCTATTGGTTTTATTCATAATGAAGACACTATGGCTGCTCATTTCCCATTTTTGTGCAAGCAAGTGCACCGTTCGAGGTCTAGGTGGATGCGCCTCGATGCCCATAGTTTTATTCATAATGAAGACACTGTGGCTGCTCATTTCCCATTTTTGTGCAAGCAAGTGCACCGTTCGAGGTCTAGGTGGATGTGCCTCGATGCCCATTTAGTTTTATGATGGCTCTGCCATCCGTCTACAATCCTAAAGTTGTACTATGGAATTATGAGCATGAGGCAAGAATGAAAGGAATGTTCCAGGTAGAAGAGATTGGCGCTGCATAGGGATTGACTAGAACTGTTTGAGTGTATATAGTGGAAAATCTAGCAGGGCTAGCAAAGAAAGAGAACAAAAGTCTCCTGTAGTGGAGATCGGTGATGATGATCTCTGGAGGAAGATACAAACTAAGGAATATTCTGCTGTTGAACATATGAAAAAGACTCCTGCTTAGATATCCATCTAGTTACTACTGCAGATTTCAGAGGCGCACAAGAACTCTTTAATGAAGGTGTTAAGTGAGGCTTACGTACCAGTTGGCATCACAAGTGGAGACGTGGTGAATATGGTGGGACACATAACAGAAACACACAAGATCACATTTCAAGAATATGAGTTGCCACCAAAAGAATTGGGTCATAACAAGGGCATTGCATATCATTGTGCAATACGAGAAAAAGTTTATAGCCACAATATTGATTGATGACGGTTCTAGTCTGAATATATACCCACAAACCACATTAATATGTGGCAGAATCTATTAGATATACAGGAGGGAAGCATGAACATGAAGTCTTTCATTGGTTCTCAAAAGGCTTTCGTTTGACATAGAGTTTCAAGTGTTGGATATCTCCACCACCTACAATTTACTGTCAGGACGATCATGAATACATATGGTGGGGGTTGTTGCCTCTACTCTGCATCAAGTTATCATGTTCGAATGGGATCATCAGAAGCTAGTTGTTAACAGACATGGTAATAATCCTATATACACCAATCAAATTGTGCTTGTGATCGGGGACTAAAGGAAATTGGGGGGTGAGACATTTCATACCATTGAATGAGTAAATAATGCTGAGGAGGACCGATAGTGGAGTGATATGATATTAAGCATGTTTCTAGTGTTCAGGTATGAACAAGGCAGTGGTCTTGGCCCTCTAGTTGAAGGAATAACGGAACAACAAAGGTCATGTTCTCAAACTACCACCTTCGACCTGGGATACAATTACATCGTGCAAGAGTATCGGGATTCAACACCTTTGTGGAGTGGGTTCTATTATCCTCTAACCAAGCCAATATCGCTTATATATATGAAATTTTGAAAAGTTAAAATAATATGGGGCTGTGAAGAAGATGACATCCTAGCAGGAGTAAGGAACTTGTTCTTAACTGAGGAAGATGAAGAATGCAGTGTGATCCTGAGTGAGGAGGTGAAGAATTACATCATTTAGACTTTGGAGGCTGGAGCTATTCTAGGAAATTGAACTGCCACCCCATCCCGGCCTCGCCGAGTACTTGGGTAGCTTTTGGCAAACTAGCATTTGCCTTTAAGACATTTAAAAGTCTTCATTTGAAATAATCACTCAAGTTATTGAGCTATGTTTTATGTTTGTTTTGCTACAATTTGAAATTTTGATTAATGAAGAATTTCCTTTCCACTTATCTTATCTTATTATCTTTATATTTTTATTAAAATTATTTTTTATCGTGTTGTATCCACAATTATGACATGTAATGAGACAACGAGCATAACGAAAGTGATTCGGAGGAGTGGGGGAATGACATGCTACATGAGGAAATCGTCAGAGAAGTAGAGGTGTTTGAGAACAAACCCAAGTCAAACCTAGAGAAAATTGAGACATTTCAAATTTGGTGATTTAGAAACAGTAACAGAAACCCGTATCAGTGCCCATCTTTCATCGGCCAATGGAGAAGAGTATATCAAGTTATTGAAAGAGTATGAGGATATTTTTGCTTGGTCTTATCATGACATGGCAGGGCTAAGAATGTTTATAGTAGTGCACGAGATATCCAGTGACCATTGTGTCCAACCATGAAGCAGAAGCTTAGGAAGTTCAAACTAGACATGAGTATGAAGATAAAAGAGGAGATTACCAAGCAGATCGATGCTAAGGTTCGCTGAGTAGTCAAGTTGTAAGGCCCCGTAAAATATTTCCTAAAACCCGAGGTTCCGTGGTGGCGAGGTAGGCTAAAATATTTGGTGATGGTAGAAATTCTTCCCAGTGAGCCTGCTTGCCGCGGTACAGACTCTTTGGGTTGAATAGTGCACTGGGGAGTAAGGGAAAAGTTTTGACAGAAGAAGTGATTTCTGCGGCCCACTATGCGGGCTGCTGAATGGCCGCAGAGTGAAGCAGGAAACTGGGCAAGTTTTGATGGTATTGTGAGGTCAATTATGCGGTCGCAAAACCATTTTGCGGGCCACACATTGACCGCGGAACCAGCATGAAGATTTTTCCCGAGGGAGATTTTGCGGCACATTATGTGACCGCAGAACAGGCCTGCGGACCGTATAACGGCCGCAGAATGGGGCAGGGCTGGCCAGTTCTGGAGGGACATTTTGCGGCCCCTTTTGCGGACCGTAGAAGCATTATGCAGTCGCATATGTGACTGCAGATTGGGTTCCAGAGCTTTATTTTTTTTGTTTTCATGCCTTCCCCCACTTATATAAGGCTAAACACTACCTCTCCCTAGTTTCATAAGGCTAAGCATTGTCTTTCTCTACTTGCATAAACCTTAACATCGTCTTCCATCATCTTCATAGGCTAAACGCTGCCTTATCTGCATAGACTAAACACTACCCCACCTACATAGACTAAACACTGCCTCCTCAACATCTGCAATGATTATCAATATCATGTCGACAAAACAGATATGTTTTCTCTAACCCATGATAATTTCATTATCCACATGCATCATAGTCTGAACTCACCATCTTTATGGCCTAAGGACACCATTTCATCGCCTAAGATTCCAAAACAGCATATCATTATTCGAAGACGTCTTACTCCAATGGCACTATTTCATAGCCCAAGGACACCATTTCATGGCCTGAGAATCCCTCATCATACTCTTTTTGGTCGATTTTTTGACCGACCAAAGTTGATCGGTCGACCTTGATCGGTGTTTGCCGAATTTCTAGTAGCGTCATAGTCCAAGCACATCATCGTCCAAAGGCATCTTTCGTGGTCCAAAAGGGAATATGCATCGTGTTTAACTTTTTGCAGTTACATTATTATGTGTGCTATCAATCTGGCGACCACAGTAATTATTATGTTTTAAGTTTTGCAGGTACAATATGGAAGTAACCGTTCTCTAAGTTAGAGCAATTCTATCTTAAGTTTCTTTTTTTAGAATTCATATTACTTTATCACCTTGAAAACAGCTAATCAATACTCCAAGATCTCATTTTCTATGACCATACCTAGCCATATTACTTTGCCCATTTTTTACATCCATTTTACTTGAATTCCATTGTTATCCGTATATCTCTCACGTAATGCCTCATTCATAATATCGTTGTTGTTCAAAACTATTACTCAAATACCATTTAAAGCCTATATCTTTCACAAATTACTTTAGAGGTATTGTTCATCTTAGATTCAGAACCACACACGATCTGATTCTCATAAAACTAGAGATATGTAGGTAATTCAGTGATCAGGGTTTGGCCGCATTATTTTAAACACTCATTTTCCCCTTCTCGCTATACGGACAAAATTGATTACTGTATCAACTTCTATACCCGATATTTCTTTCATCATTATTGATCAAAGAGGCGCAGTTGTTGATACTCAATTTTAACCTCTTAATATTCTATTTGGCTTCTTTCACTATTCATATTTTTACAATATTTGAAGTACTATTTATATTGCATTTTGTTTTTGTTATTACTCTCTATTAAATGTTTAAAATAGCAATTTCATCAGTTATTATCACTTTGTAGCATTTTAAAATCAGTCTTGCAATATATCGGTATACAAGTTACTGTCTACATAATTTGGTAAATAATTTTTGTATTTTAGTATATTATGAATATTGAAATGATTTATTTATTTATTTTTAATAATTTATGGCTGATCAACTGATCAAAATACTTTTTTCATATTTAGGATACTTCATGCATAAATATAGTATTTTAAAATAGCATGTTTTATAACTTTTATCACAATTTATTTCATTTTATATTATTTTCATTAATAGCCTATTTATTGTAATTAATTACTTATCTTTACATTGCTTTGTTAAAAATAATGCTTTATATTATATGACTTAATTTACCCTATTATATTGTTTAATTTTCAAGTTTTTATCTTTATTTAATATTTTATGAACTATTTTTTATTTAATTGTATAGTAGTTTAAAACCAGCCAAATAAATGGGCAAATTTTAGGACCAAAAGTGGCCCGAAATTAAAACTCAACCTCTCAAGCCCAATACAAGCAACCCAAAAATCGGCGACCTGCTTCTCGACCCATCAAACTGACCACATTATCTTTCAATCTCAGCTATTCTCATCCAACGGTCGAGAAATCCCTATCCCTTTTAAATAAAAACCAACCATAAAGCCTCACTCTCTTTGGGACCGACCACCTCTCTTTCTCTCTTTCTCACAAAATCTAATCCCAATTCCCCATTAGCCGACATGAAAGATTTATCTTTCCCCCTTATTTCCTTATGCGATCAATCATAGATCCCATACCTTTCAGGACTTTCGTCTCCTTTGGTACTCACTTGTATATGGCAAGTAAAGATACTTCAAATAATGGAGTTTGATTTGGCGCTAACCATGAATATTTGATGTGATTGTGATTTGATACAAGTCGATACAATATTCAAAAATGCCAATTAATTTATTTCACATGTCCTGACTGATTTCTTTTCCTAACTAGGGTTTATGAATCTTTTGCCCTAATTCTAGTGGGATTCTGATTTGCATGATGATTCTTCCTTATTTTTTTGTCGTCTATATGCTACTATATAGTTCTTGTATTATCCCTCTCCCTTTACCCCTTAGACTTAGACTTTGGTCGCACATTTCTCTGTCACGATTCAAAACCACCAACCGGTCGTGATGGCGCATAAAGCACTTTGTAGGCAAGCTGGACATAACAATAATGAATCATAATAATAGGAATAACGAAATGAATACAAGTCTAAAGCCATTAACATAACATAATAGCGTCAATACATAATAATTCTTCAGAACTGGTAATTATTGAGTCCTGAACTCTAAAACGCAAAATACAAGTTTGAAATACCAAATAACAATATTGTTTGAACGGAAGACAACAGTACGAAGTGAAAAGAGATGCCAAGACTACGGTCGAGTGCATCTCTATCTTGTCTCTCCAAAGACTCTGCAACATGCCTCAACTACTGGTGGCTCGTTCCAACACCTGGATCTGTACAATTAAGTGTAGTGTATAGTATGATTACAACCGACCCCATGTACTCACCAAGTATCATAGCTAACCTCGACGAGGTAATAAAAGCAAGAATTATAGATGATACTCGCTAATCACATGTACAGTTTATAATTCCAACAAGTACAGAACAATAATATGATAAAGTCATGAATCACAAATAGAAACCACATTGGTGCACGCAGTAACTTAACATAATCTTCTCAGTCAAAATTCCGACATATAAAGAAGATATGCAAACAAATCAGGTAAACAACCAAAAAAACTACAAGTATAGATGAAATGCAATAACCAAATCAAACACTTGCTAGATTTTCGTCACAATCTGTTACGACCCCAATTTTTCACCTTAAGATGTCATGATGTCACCTTGTACTTAAGACTAGGTAAGCCTAACACATGCTGATTTCATAACAGAATTAAACTATTTAATCATTTATCATAAACCATTAAATGACATACATAGGCGCAAGCAACCAATAGTTATACATTTTCCAAAAACGATAGCACGAAGTCACAAGCACTATTAGAACACACTAGAATTATTAAACATAATACTGTTTTGAATTACAATTTAACAGTAGCATAAAAAAGTAAGATGGTGACTCCGAGGCCTGGGAACATCAAGCAGGTATACCTTGAAGTCTTCCAACGCGCAGACGCAACTCTCAACAACACAATCATAATACCTAAATCTACACGAAAACATGCAGAAGCATAACATGAGTACACCACAATGGTACCCAGTAATTATTAAGCCTGACCTCGATAGAGTAGTGACGATGCAGGTCAAGACACCTACTAGACATAGAAACATGTTCAAGATATACATAAGCTAATAATGGAAAGAACAGCAGTGTAAGACCAATAACGGACAAATTATTGATTTACAACCAATAATGAAGTAATAGAAACATAAACGACATCAAGTAGTAAGCGATTAATAAAGAAACAACATAATCAGAACACTGATGAGATATAAATGAACTCAAATAAGAAAAAAAAACGAATGACAACTCAAATAATCAAATCACTTCCAACGCATGGACTTACAACAAGAACTATCCCGAGGCACCACACCTCATAAACCACAAGTCATGAATCACAATTTTCAAATATTACACATATGGCACCTCGTGCCCATAATAACAATCATCTTCGAATGGCAAAGCCCACGTGCTACTATATACTTTGCAACCGTGATAAATATCAATATATATGAACGAAAGATATATTTAGACACCATAAAATATAATAATAATCTTGAATAAGATAAGGTGTCAAATGAAATAATGAGTTTATTTTAAAAATCAAGTAAAGTAAAATAATATACAATTTGTACGATACAAAGTATAAGATAGGTTTAGTTTAGAAATCAATAAAATTGAGTAAAAGTATCATTTTAATCAAAGAAAAATATAAGTTAAATAAACGAATTAAATATAAAATTTGATAACGAAAAATATGATGACAATTTAAAGTAAGGTAAACATCTAACAGGGTAAGTATAATAGAATGCATGACTAAAACAAAAATCCACAAACGTTCTAACCCCAAGATAACAATGAATAACAAAATACAATCAAAATGTGGATGAATGATTGAAAGAAGAACAATGAATGTTCAAATCAACAAGTTGTTCCAACATGGAATGTACAATGAAAATTCCAACCGAGGTATCGCCTCGTATTCACATTTCATAATTGCAATAGTAATCTTTCCTTATATCACAGCGTGAACCGTACATTTAGTTTGGAAAATTATTTTTTTCCGAAATAGCTACACGCGTTTTAGCCCACCTTATCTCACTGCGTGGCTTCAAGTAGTTTCCCTACTACCAACACGCGTATCAAGCCCACCTTATCTCACCACATGCGTATCAACCCCTAGACATATATAACCACATGCATATCAATATCACAACACAATCACAACTCACACCATTAGTGCCCATATGCCACAACTTTCCACAAAGTCAACAAGACAAATATTTTCACAACAAGTAGCCCAAGGCTCAACCGCAATGTGTACTAGAATTTCAACGATAACAAAATTAATGAGAATGATCAACAAGGAAAGGTATCTCAACAACTAACAACTTCGCATCAACGTGATAACGACTATTAGAACTTCAGCACTCATAACTCAACAAGATGATATTCTACGAAATAACAACTTTAATTAAAAGTGATTGAACAATTAAGATATAACAAGACAATAAGGAAGGCAATAACTTCAACTAAAACATATAAGAGCAAAATAAGAAGAGGTAGAACAAGTGCTAACAACGTCAAATAGAGAATGTAAGAGTATATTAACAATGAGAGATATGACATGTTATGAAAATTCAATTAAAGGCATGAAAAGAGTATAGATAATCTAAACCGGTCAAATACCACATGTAGCCCGTGTACCCACTCGTCGTGTTGCGTACACGGCTTTCACATAACACAAATAGCACAATCAACCCAAATCCTAATGGTTGGTTTTCCCCACACCAAGTTAGGCAAGATGCTTACCCAAACTAGGCCAACTCAACCCTCTGAAATAGCTTTCCCCCTAAAACTAGACTCCACACGGCTCAAATCTAACTAAACATTACCTAATAGCATCAAACAATGCAAGAGAAATCAATTACAATAAATAAAGTTATGATCTTTACATTTTCCCCAAAATGTCAACAGAAGTCAATGCCGGGCCTTCTTTGTATTCTGAATCCAAGTCTTACCCTAGCAAAGCCAGAACTAATACAAGCTCACAAAAATGAGAACCGACTCTGCTCAATCAGAGTCCGATAGCTCAACTAATTCACCAAAACATCGCTCTTAGGTGTTCATAACCCAAGAATCCAACTAACACTTGTTGGGTCCCATATCTCTTTAAATACTCCTCCAAAAATTGCCAAATTCGAGTATGTTATTTTTATAATATAGGAGAACAAAACCCTAAAAGGAATCGGGAAATAAATTCTTTTAACTCATTTTAAAATTTTAAAATTTTGGACATAACCCTAGGTCTTGATTTAAAGAATTAAATGGGTTTTCAATTAAAATCATTGATTAAACCTTCAACCAAGGGAATGGATCAAAGGGAAATACTTAGGTTATGGTTTAGACCTTACCATATAGAAGAAACTTGAAGAACATCCTTGAATTCTCCCAATTCCAAACATTCAAGATAAGAAAAATAACAAAATTAATAGCCACAAAATGCCCAGCTGTTCTGCCTCGTTTCTTATGCCAAACAATCCGGAAAATTACTTTTGATGCCTCTCATGGATTCCTCGTGAAATTTCAGTCAAGTTATGCTTTTGAATCGGTCCATTTGACCTTGTAATGAAGGAGATATATTGGTTTCAATATTTAGAAATATTGCAGATTTTTAAATACGAATTCAGTTGCAATTTCGTAATTAATCTGAAAAATCTCGCAACCTAATTATTAGTAAAATGGCCATAAATTTTTCATACGATGTCGAAACTTGATGATTTCAGTTGCAATGGTTCTGAAATTATGATATGTATATAATGATTTTAGTTGAAGCACGAATCAAAGGCCGTTTGCATAATATTATAATCTTTATGTTCAAATCATCGTCGAAACCGAAAACAATCACCAAACGACCCAAATTTATCCAAAACTCATGGGAATTTAATCAAACTTTTAGGATATGTCCAAAATCATCATACAAACTTATTGCAATAGTAAAAACCTGACTTCGAGTCCATTTATCCAAAAGTGATACCATGGTCGACTTATCCAACTTAAAGCTTCTAAAACGAGAACCATTCTTTCAAATCAATCCCGAACCGCTCAAAAACCGAACCAACCATACACGCAAGTCATAATACATAATATGAAGCTACTAAAAGTCTCAAACTACTGAATGAAATGCTAAAGCTCAAAACGACAGGTCGAGTCTGTTACATCCCGTATTTTCGTATGTTAAAGTTTTATCGTAAGTTAATCGACGTAAGTTCGGGAATGAGATTATTTTGAGATTATAAGTATTATGCTATTTCAAATAAGTGATGAGTAAATTCGTGAATGTGAGAGAGGAAGCAAGTCAAAGAAAATGAATTTTCGTCCAAGTTTGACATGTTGGGATAAAATACGGCCCGAGTTAAAATATTCGGTATTTATGGTCTAGTGCCATACAAGGTACCACATGACCATGATAGTAAGGTGTATAAGGTATGTAAAAAGTGAGTAGTATTTTAAGTAGGTGGAAATAATTCTTAATTATATGAGTAATTGGTTAATTATTGGGTAATAGGACATTACCTAGTTAATTAATAATTGGTGGTGGATTGATTGAAGTCTTTCGATAAAGACTAAAGCAAAACAAAGTGTGGCAGCCCTTTGAAATACATTAAGTGACTCATAACTTGGAAGGAAAGGTGGCCATTTAAGTGTCACGTGTATGACACTTCCGTAGGATATCTAAAGTTTTGCCTTGGAACTTCAAGTTAATCTCAAATCCAAACAATTCCAATGAAGTTTGGAATTCCGTAAGCATACCCATGATCCCTTTGATTATTTCAAGTTAATCTCAAATCCAAACAATTCCAATAAAGTTTGGAATTCCGTAAGCATACCCATGATCCCTTTGATTATTTCAAGTAAATCTCAAATCCAAACAATTCCAATAAAGTTTGGAATTCCGTAAGAATACACATGATCCCTTTGATTATTTCAAGTTAATCTCAAATCCAACAAGAACAATTCCAACAAGATTTCTTAGCACCGTAACAACGTGAGATTTTGCGATTCTAAAGGAGTACGGTACAACCTTTTCCAAGAANTTCTTTACAATTCAATTACCAATGTTACATAGAAACTTTACAATTCAAGCTTTACACAGAAACTTTACAATCCAAGCATTACATAGAACTTTACAATTCAGGCACCAGCATTAATCCACTTTCAAAATAGCAACGTTGTTGCTATGTTCTTAAGGAAAGGTTTCGGTTAAGATTTTCTTTTCATAGCAACGTGACTGCTTCGGGCTTTTCATACAACTTGTTCTGTGTTGTGTCGCAATTAACGTGTATTAGAGGATTGTCAAGAGAATCGACTCAGGTATGTTAAGGCTATCCCTTCTTTCTTTTGGCATGATTCAAATGATACTGAAAGAAACGAGCAAACGCACAGTTTCCATAAATGACTCTATTCATAGAAATATTAGGGGTGTCTATATTCTTGATTCCACATGGCATTTATACATATACATTGAACCGTGATCAGATGGCATTATATACGCGTATATTATATATATATATATGGAATATGGAAAAAGGTTATGGCATTATATACGCACCACCACCTGATCAGCTGGTATACGTAGATGATTTGCCCACAGTGGCCGAAACGATATGATGGGATGCCCTCAGAGGCTTGATGATGTTATGAACACATATACCT